>PVIU01003745.1:113266-139163 GCA_004026605.1 Ondatra zibethicus | reverse complement strand
CAGAGGAATCTAAAATGTCTGAAAGACACTTAAGGAAATGTTCAACATCCTTAGTCATCAGAGAAATGCAAATCAAAACAACTCTGAGATTCCATCTTACACCTGTAAGAATGGCCAAGATCAAAAACACTGATGACAACTTA
This sequence comes from Ondatra zibethicus, assembly GCA_004026605.1. Classification (NCBI taxonomy): domain Eukaryota; kingdom Metazoa; phylum Chordata; class Mammalia; order Rodentia; family Cricetidae; genus Ondatra; species Ondatra zibethicus. Next base: position 139,020 of record PVIU01003745.1, on the reverse strand, counting down.
TGCTGGAGAGGTTGTGGGGAAAAGGGAACACTTCTGCATTGCTGGTGGGAATGCAAACTGGTACAACCCCTATGGATGTCAGTGTGACGATTTCTCAGAAAATTAGGAAACAACCTTCCTCAAGACCCAGGAATACCACTTATGGGTATATATCCAAAAGATGCTCAATCTTGTCACTAGGACATGTGCTCAACTATGTTCATAGCAGCTTTGTTTGTCATAGCCAGAAACTGGAAACAACCTAAATGCCCCTCAATCGAAGAATGGATTAAAAAAAAGTGGTACATTTACACAATAGAGTACTACATAGCAGAAAAAAATAACGACAGCTTGAATTTGCAGGAAAATGGATGGAACTAGAAAGCATTATTTTGAGTGAGGTAACCCAGACACAGAAAGACAATTATCACATGTACTCACTCATAGGTGGTTTTTAAACATAAGGCAAAGAAAGCCAGCCTACAAACCACAATCCCAGAGAACCTAGACAACAATATGGACACTAAGAGAGACTTATATAGATCTAATCTACATGGGAAGTAGAAGGTATAAAAAGACAAGATCTCCTGAGTAAATTGGGAGCATAGGGACCTTGGGGGAGGGTTGAAGGAGGGAGGGGAGTGGCAGAGAGGGGAGCAGAGAAAAATGTAGAGCTCAATAAATATCATGGAAAAAAATAATAAAAGGAAACAAAGAACCTGAAAAAAAAGAGAGAGACTTACATAGATCTAATGTATACGAGAAGTAGAAAGTATAAAAAGACAAGATCTGAGTAAACTGGGAGCATGGGGACCTTGGGGGAGGATTGTAGAGGTGAGGGGAGAGGCAGGGAGGGGAGCAGAGAAAAATTCGAGCTCAATAAATATCATGGAAAAAATGATTAATCAAAGCAAAATAATATAAAGATTTTATTTAGGAAATAAGAGGAATAAACTAAATGGACTTAAAAAACAAAGAAAATAAACAACCAAACAAACAAACAAAAAAAAAAGACCTCTGGGACAATGGTGAGAATAAAGACAGAAAGGAGAAATTTAAAAGACCTCCACCCTATTTAAATTTTTAAATCTGTTTACATAATATAGTTCTCTGATAATTACAATAGACTGTAAATATTTTAAGATCTTCACATAGCATCAGGACATCACTAACCATTCTTTTCCTTAGGTTTTATTTTGTAAGTTCCAGGGTAAATCAAACAGTAAGAATAGTTCTTGTTTGATTTGACTATTCTGAAAAACCTGGACTTTTTGTTCTTTTTAGAGTGTGTATGTGGCCCATAAAACAAACTATGCAGGGCTCATAGGGGCTCACAGAGACTGAAGCAACAATCATGGATGGGTCTGACCTAGGTCCTCCAGATGTTCGTTATGACTGTGTAGGATGGTGTTCTTGTGGGACTCCTAATAGTAGGAGTGTGTATCGGGTGTCTCTGAGTCTTTGCCTGCATTTGGGACCCCTTTCCCACTACTGGGTCACCTCATTCAGCCTTGATATCATGGTTTGTATATAGTCTTATTGTAACTTGTTATGCCATGTTCAGTTGACATCCCTGAGTGGCCTGCTCTTACATTTGTTTTTTTTTTTTTAAGGGAAATGGAGGAGGGGTGGGTCTGTGGGAAAGGGGAGGTGGAGGGGGTTAACTGGAATGAGTGGAGGGAGGGGAAACTATGGCCAAAATGCAATGTATGAGAGAAAAATGAATGCATAAGTGAATGAGTGTGTGTGTAATTGGGTATGTGTGAGTGTGTGCAGGTGGAGGCCTGAGTGGACATCTTTTGTCTGCCTCAGTTTCCCTGTACGTTATTCACTGACGCAGATCTCTCACTGAATGGAGCTCCACAGTCCCAGCTAGTCTAGCTCCTCAACTCGCCCTGCAATCCTCTGCCTCTGCCTTCTGGGTGCTGAGCATACAAGCAGCCGCCATGCCTGCCCTGCTCTTCATATGTTTGGGGAGAATCCAAATTCATCCTCATGCTTAGTCCACTGAGCCATCTCCCCAGTGCAAACATGAGCCTTTTTATCTGACTGGTATTCATGAAAATTAACCATTTGGGGCTGGAGAGATGGCTCAGGGGTTAAGAGCACTGACTGCTCTTCCAGAGGTCCTGAGTTCAATTCCCAGCAAACACATGGTGGCTCACAAGCATCTATAGTGAGATCTGGTGCCTTCTTCTGGCCTGCAGGCATACATGCAGGCAGAACACTGACATAATAAATAAATAAAAGTCTTTTAAAAAATCATCTTAACAAATATAAATCTTTTCATACCAACCTGACAGGCTGTATGTGCCCTCCAGCATCATGGGCTCTTCCACGCTCTCAGCAGCAGAATTTTCAGTGGGGAGCTTTTCAGTTTTGTCACTTTCAGCGATATTATCTTGATCCAGCGTCTTTGTGGAGAATGGTAATTCTGTGTCCTCAGGCAGACTCTGGAAGCTCCAAGGGTTATAGAAGAACTTCTTCAGATACTGCATAGAATTGGAAGCATCTGTCTTCTCCAAGGCGCTTTCCTTACCTGTTTGATCTTCTGTTTCTACAAAAGTTACAATTCTGCTTTCTTGTTCCTTTCTGGGGTCAAAATCACTCGCTATAGGGTGTTTGTGGCTCTCTGCCTCACCATCTTCATGTTTCCCATCGTCTGAAATACTTTTGTCTTCATCGGCATGTGCAAAGCCTAGAATACTAAAACCAAAGTCAAACCAAGTTGGACTGGGAATTGAGCTGTCATTGATGACTGTATCTTCCTTGTCTGCTGACACTTCTCTGCATGGAGCTGGGGCTTCTTCATCAGCTGAAACAGAATTGGGAACATCGTGTAATGGCAGATTGTGTTCTTTGGACAATAACTCAAGTCCTGTGTCCTCCTCTCCAAAACCTAAATAAGTTGTAAACCCACCACCAAACCAGCCAGTGGCTTGAGGTTTGAGGGTGTTCTCTGACTCAGGCACTAGCTCATACTGTTCCTCGGGGACTGGGCTGAATTCTGGTGTCTCTGAATCAAACTGGGCTTCTGGATCTTGCTCAGGCTCCATTTGGGGTTCACCATTGTTTAGTTTCTTTGGGTCATTCTCCTCCTCCTCTGTTAATTCTCTAGTTTGAGATGAGCTTTCTTGGGTGGGTTCAGAATCTGCTTTAAAAGTCTGTTCTTCAGCTTCTTCTCTCCCCAGTCCAAACCGTTCTTGCATCCCAGGCAAGGCATGGTCCATGTCGGAAGTGTGACCCTGCTCCCCACTGCCTGCACTTCCGGCCTCTTCCAAGTCCTTATACTCATTGGAAATCTTGAACTCTTGAAACTCTTCACGAGTTTCTGATGCTAAAATTTGGTCTTCGAACAAAGTCCCTTCAGAAGCTGCGTAAAAGTCAGGTTCTGGCTGAAAATCACTTTCATATATATTATAGTTTTGGTCTTCATATTCTTCATATGGGTACATATTTTCATCACCATCGCTGTTCAACTCACTATGTTCACTTCCAAATATGTAACCTTCCCCAAGAAGACAAAGAAAGTCAGATTCCTAAAAGAAAAAAAAAGTCATAAATACCTCTCCCTAAACATTTTGAGATAGCAGACTGTAGCCAGGTGTGTTGTTTCTCACCTATAATCCCAGCACTGAGGCAGCAGAGACAGGCAGATCTCAAAGACTGAAGCTAGCCTGGTCTACAGAGGGGTTTCCAGGATAGCCAGGGCTACACAGAGAAACCCTATCTTGAAAAAAAAAGCAAAACAAACCAAAACAAAAATCATACAAGAGCACTTATTGCTCTACAGAGGACCCGAGCTCAGTTTTCAGCACCTACACAGGTGACTCTCACTCCCTGCCTCTAACACCAGCTCAGGGGATGTAATACCCTCTTCTTGCCTTCCTGGGCATCTGTATACATGTGGCATACACTCACACAGACAAACAAATAAAAATAAGTGTTCTGTTTAAAAAAACTATTTCAAAAATAAAATAAAGTAAAAGGATGGATATGATTTTCCCCAAAATGTACAACTACCTTAACCCCAGAGCAAAACCTAAAATCAGGTCTCTGAATCTCAAATACATGTATCACAACTGATTTCCAAGGACTTAATGATATAAACTTAAATGAAAACTCTTAGAGTATGCTTTATTTGTTACCAAACAGCTGAAAAGCATAGATTATTAATGCTTTGAGTATATTCCACAAATAAGTTCTGATGAGAAGGCATACATGGAGTAGCTACAAAATCTGGCACCTCCTAAGAGTGTGTCAAGTGAATGCACACATTTGTGCAGTGATTTCAGGGCACGGGCTATATAACTTAAATGTGTTTCCCCAGAAGCATATATAGGAAACTTAATGCAACCGTCATAAGAGATGGCCCCTTGTTTTTAGTGATTAGGCCACGAGGGCAATGTGAATGGAAAAGCTGTTATTGTTGTCACTGGAGTGGGCACATCATCCCAGGAGTGCTTCTTTATCAGAGGTGGGCTCAGTCCCTGCTTTGTCATGCCTTCTCTCGCTCACTCTCTTTCCTGCTAGCATCGGCTCTCACATTTGGATTGTTCAGCAGGTAAGCCTAAGGACCTGATTGTCAAACCCACATAGTAGAAGGGCAGAACCAACTCCAACAAGTTGACCTCTAACCTCCACACGTGGACTATGGCAAAAAGACACACACATGCACACATATGACCAACGTTGAGCACAAGTATACCATGATGTCCATGTGGAGGTTAAAGGACAAATTTGTAGAGCTGATTGTCTCCTTCCACTCTCACATGGGTTCCAGGGATCAACTCAGGTCATCAGGCTTTGTGGCAAGCTCCTCTCATTACTGGCTCCATTCTTTTAAAATTGCACACTAATTATAATATCCCCCCAATCTATATAGAGTGATAACTGACTCACCAAAAAATGCACATAATGACTGCATTGAATCTGCTGAGTTTAGACAAATCCACTGCCTTAGCAACACTGGAATGTAGGCAGAGGCTGCTCGTTTGTTTTCTGGCCGCCCCGACCCAAAATAATCACGCAGAAACTGTATTAATTAGAACACTGCTTGGCCTATTGGCTCAGGCCTTTGGTTAACTAACTCTTACATCTTAAATTAACCCATTTCTATTATTCTGTATTTTACCATGAGGCTTGTGATTTACCGGTGAGGTTCTGGGGTTTCTTTCTCCTTCAGCAGTTACATGGCATCTCTTTGATTCCACCTATTCTCTCTCTCTCTCTCTCTCTCTCTCTCTCTCTCTTTCTCTCTCTCTCTCTCTCTCTCTATATATATATATATGTTTGGATTTCCCATCTGGCTTTATTCTGCCCTGCCATAGGCTCAAAGCAGCTTCTTTATTAACCAATGGTAATCAAACATATTCACAGCATACAGAAGGGAATCGCACATCACTGGAATCTAGGGAAATACTCCAAGTTTCCTAAGAAGCACTAAAGATTTAAGCCGGCACCTACAGGGTAAGAAGAAACCAGCTGGATGAAAACAGTGTGGGGTTGTCTACCAGAGAGAGCCCCTTCAAGTACCTGGGCTAACAAAGAGTTGGCACATTCTAAGAACAACCCAAAAGCCAGTCTATCCAGGGGTATGTGTGGCTCATGGGAGGAGGGTGGCACAAGACAGAAACAGTGGCACAAACAGGATCTGTGAGGCCAGGGATGGAGGCTGAGCTGTATGCCAGGGCCAGTGAAAAGTCATGGAAGGTATTGAAGGAAAGGAATGACATGACCTGATCATTTGTTTTTGTTTTCACAAGATCCATTGCTTTTTGAACAATGGACTGGAAAGGAACAAAATACCATCAAACAGTTAGCAGGCTACTGTATTCCGGTCAAGAAGTGATGGTGCTTGGCCAGAGAAATGGTTCAGTGAATAAAGGCAATTACTGTGCTAGCCTGAGAATGTCAGTCCAATCCCTGGAGTCCATTTAAGTACTGAAGGTGAGAACTTACTCCTCAAAGTTGTCCTCTGACCTCCACAGGCGCTCCATGGCAATGACTCTTCCCCTTATTATGCACATAAAGCACAATAATAATAAAATAAAATTGTGACAGAGAGAGACGACGATGCCTTGGAAGAGGTCTACAAGAGTGGACATACAAAGAAGAGAATGTGCTACAGCTACAGCAGAGATAGAAGTGACAGGGCCAAGTATCCAACAGGAAGTAGACAGCTAATCCCAGTGCCAACGAAAGACAGTGTGGAAGCAAACAGTCTTATTTCACCATGTCGTCACTCCTGGTAAAACCTGGAATCTGAGCTAAACTGGCAAGTCAAAAATATCATTTTGTGATTCTTTTTATTTTTTAATTATATATTTTATTTAGAGTATGTTGTATCTCTCCAGAATTCACTTTTCTAACCACTGTACTCTATTGCCTGTTAATTGCTCAAAAAGCAAAGTCTTTAACTGTGCTGTTTTATCTAATTGTAGTCATATACCCAAACCATGCCAAGAACAGTTCTTAATAACCATTGTTTACAGTCACTAAACAAGGCACACAACCAATGACATTTATTCCAAGGAAGCCATTTTGCCAAGTACCTTTTGAATCAGTTAATAGCTGAGAATGAGTTTACTCACCTTAGTTGGCATCTCAACTTCTTCTGATATGAACACCTCTTCAATCTGGACTGCATCTCTGGGGAAAAATCCAAAGTCTTTTCCTTTCTATCAAAATGGAGAGCAAAGGTTATAAAGGGGAAGTGATTGAAGCAGTCAGGACTACTGAGCCTCAGTTCTCCTTGTGACCTTGACTTTTAGCTACGTGAAATCACAAATCATTAATTGGCTCTCAAATGCCATCTAAAAATCATGAGTGGGGACTGAGGGTGCAATGAGGTGAAAGAGTGCTTTCTTAGCATGCACAGGGCCCTGGATTCAAGCCTCAGTGCCAACCAAACAATAACAACAAAGAGAACACGAGCGAGGCCTTAGCTTTTCGCCATTTGACAGAATAATATTAACTTAAGGGCACAATGACCCACACTGTAAATGTCCCTGTCGAAACTGGACTATATACTCCTAGTATTCTCTCTCTCTCTTTCTCTCTCTCTCTCTCTCTCTCTCTCTCTCTCTCTTCATTCTTTTATTCTTAAGATTTATATATTTTTATTTTATAAGTATGGATGTTTTGCTTGTAGTGCCTGTGGGAATCAGAAGAGGCCATCAGATCCCCCAGAACTGGAGTTAGAGACAGTAGTGAGCTGCCATGTGGATACTGGGAAAACCTAGGTCCTCTGGAAGTACAGTAAGTGCTCTTGACCGCTGGCCATTGTTCCAGCCCAGCCCCTCCCTTATTTCCTAAGGACCTTCTTCTCTCAGGTTCTGCAGATTTACACTTTTTTATCTGAGATATCAAAAAGTCAAAATTCAGGTGACAGCTAAGGAAGACTCCGGAGGATGTGACAAAGTTGGAGTTTTCAATGTGTCACATTCAAAAAAGGATTTAAACTCCCAGGAGCCGCAGATGTATTTATCAAGGTAGCTAAGGTCTGTGTGTCCCCAAGGGAGGATGCAGTTCCTTTTGGCTCCTTTCGACTTTTCTGGGCTAGCCTGGTAACAGATTCTTTTGACCCAGTTCAAGCCCATGTAGGATGTTCCCCAAGAGTGAAGCCACCACTCAGCCGCTCGCAGTGCTTCTTACGCCTGTTAAGGTTTCACAGATATTTTCCTGTCTTCTGATCAATCTAACACCATCACACATTAAACATGATTCTGCTAGCTCTCCTTAGTTACAATACATAGTAATAGCAATAGGTATTCCATAGTACATAGACTGTTTGGAAATGGCCTAGGAGTCCACAGTATGAATCCTTAATGGTTCTAAGCATGACTATCCATCTCTATTCATGTCAGCAAAAAGACAGAGAAGCAATTAGACTAAACGTTTAATGTACCAAACTAAAAGCAACTGAGACTTCACCCAGACTTTTATCCATTAAACACTGTTTTGTGTAGAATTATCATTTTCATACTTAGTAAACAAAAAAGATTGTTCTCTTGGCCTCTTATGATTTATACTATGTCATTTTCTTATACCTGCATCAGATTTCTGTGATGTATTCAAAACACACAAACTGGTATTTTAAAGCCATTCTAAGCAGTAAGGAGTCCCAGAAGCTGCAGAGCAGGGCAAATGTGGCCAGTGGCAAAGGTTTGGTTAAACATCCCCTGGTGGGAAGAGGAGGGTTTCCGATTCAGTCTGTGCCTTCAGACGGGTATGGCGTTGCACACCAGCAACATCGACACTCAGGAAGATCTGGCATTCAGGCTCAGCTACATTGGGAGTTTATGGACGGCCTGGCCTATATGACAGTGAGCACAGAAACTGTACTGGGGAAGAACCCGGTACATACACAATATGGGAACCCTGTGGGACTCTATCAGACTGGTCATGTCTGGTGAGCTTGGAAGAAAACTCGTCTATCATAGCATGCCGTTATTAACAAAACATAATACACAGCAGAGATATAAATCTTTTCAATCAAAAACATTAATTATTATCCTCAGAGATAGTTTAGGCTGCTTTTAGTTTGGCGGAATAAAAGGTCTCGCAGTTATTCTTTTATTGTCCATAAAAAATGTATATACCTTTCTTCTCTAGAGTACCACCCTTTCTGTTGACCTCCTCAGCCCGCTCCAGTCCTCTCTCTTCAGATAGACATGTTTTAAGATCTGATCAATTAACGTCTCGGTCTTTCTCAAACTTGGTCACTGACAGCACAGAGAGATGGTTGTGGTAGCCATTACATCTGTTAGTGCTCCTAAAGGCTTTCTAAATAAATATGAATTCTAAGCTTAAAACAATTTATATTATGTAAAGATAATTTCGAAGCATTCTTTTAGTCCTTCATCTCAAGCTGCCTACTCAAAAACTTCTTTTTATACATATTTTAGAGCCATCGCTAAATGCAATTTTTTTGGGGGGGGCCCTGGTTGGTCTGGAAGTTGCTATGTTGATCAGGCTGGCCTTGTACCGAGTACTTGGATTAAAAGTGTGCATGTGATCATATTTTGTTTGTTTGTTTGCTTAAGTATGAGAGTTTTAATATTTATATAGTGATAAGAGTTCCTTTAAAGACTAAGAGGGAGTATCCTTGTGCAAGTTGACCATTTATTCCACATTCAGTTCTTAAAGCTAAATACTTACGCTTCCTGCCCACAGATCTTCTCTCTCTCCTGCAAGTTTAACATAAACAGATATCTCTTCGCCCTCAGTAAAGTTCAGGTACCGACAGTCAGGTCCTGTGTGATCTGTCAGGGCTAGGACTCTGCTGATTAAAGCTGCATATAAAGAAAAGCACACACTTTAAAATGTTATTGCCTCTCACTTACTTATTTGTAGACAAGGTCTTGTTACATATCCTACACTAGCCTCAAGCTTTTAATCTTTCTGTTTCAGCTTCTCCCAGGTGCTGAGATTATAGATATATGCCACTATACTTGACTCCTCCAGCCACTTTGCCTTCCTTCAATCCACCCTTTAAGGTCTTCCTTCCTTCCTTCCTTCCTTCCTTCCTTCCTTCCTTCCTTCCTTCCTTCCTTTCTTTCTTTCTTTCTTTCTTTCTTTCTTTCTTTCTTTCTTTCTTTCTTTCTTTCGAGACAGGGTTTCACTGTAGTTTTAGAGGTTGTCCTGGAACTAGCTCTTGTAGACCAGGCTGGCCTCGAACTCACAGAGATCTGCCTGCCTCTGCCTCCCGAGTGCTGGGATTAAAGGCGTGCACCACCACTGTCTGGCCATCGCTTATGTTCTGAAATGATAGCTGGGCCTGATAATCACACTTGTAATCCCAAAACTCATAAAGCTGAGGCAGGAGGATTTCAAGAATTTAGGCTATGTGCTAGTAAGGGTTTCTATTGCTCTGGAGAGACACCATGACCACAGCAACAATTATAAGCAACTCTTATAAACATCTAATTGTGGTGACTCACTTACAGTTCCAGAGGTTCAGTCCATGTGTGCAGGCAGACACAGTGCTGGCTATATCTTGATCAGAGGCAACAGGAAGTGTCTGTGACACTCGGTGGTATCTTGAGCATAGGATATCTCAAAGCCTGCCCCCACAGTCACACACTTTTCCTCCAGGAAGGTCATACTTACTCCAACAAAGCCACAATAGTTGGCCTTCTGGGGCCAACTACATTCAAACTACCACAGGCTATTATTATTATTATTACTACTACTACTGTAATAATACTGTAGTAGTAATAATAATAATAAAGTTTGAAATACTAATCTCAAAAACCAAAATAAACTTTTCACTACACACAGATTCAAGCCCAGATTTGGGGGGGGGGCACAGTATTAAAGATTATTTACAATGATCCCACTTACTCATTTTTTTAATTTAAATTACATTTGTGTGTGAGCGTGCATGTGTGCATGTGTGCGTGTACATGTAGTGCACGTGTAGAGGCCAGAGCACAACTTTTGGGAGTCAGTTCTCTTCTGGTATCCTGCGGGTCCTGGCTGTCAATTAACGCAGGCTGTCAGCCTTGGCAGCAAGTGCCGATACCCGCTGAGTATCTTACAGGCTCTCCCTTTCTTATCGTGTTTTAGGTCTTAAAGATGTTTATATTTCACTTTATGTTTTAGGTCTTAAAGATGTTTATATTTCATTTTATGTGCTTGAGTGTTTTGCTTGCATGATTGTATATGCACCTTATGTGTGCCTGGTGTTCACAAAGGCCAGAGAGGGTGCTAGATCCACTGGAATTGGATCTAGAGGTGGTTGTGAGCTGCCATGTAGGTGCTGGGAACTGAACCCAGATCCTCTGCAGGAGCAGCAAGCCCTCATAACTACAGGTCCATCTCTGAAGCCCATGCCCTTCCCTATTTTAAGCAACCTCTCTTATTCCTGTCCACAGACTCCAGCTTGCAAATACATTGTTCTCAGAGGGAGTCACCAATGTTCTCCAGTGTGTAGGATGCTGCCTTTCTTTCTGCTATCTACATGTCCAGCCATTATATTTTCATTCTGTTAAATCCTTGGTGCATATCTATAAGGCAAACAACCCCATTTCATTCTAAAAGTGAGCATTTAGCTAAGGCTTGGGGGCTGATCATATAGCTATGGTTGGCTAGATCTGCCCTGACATTTTTTTAAACTACAACATCACCTTCCTTATCCTAAGCATCTATCTTCCCTCAGTCCAGAAAAAAATCCACCTCTCTTCTTGCTTAGCTCGAATCTTGCTTCTTGTCTGAGTCTGAACTCCAGCATTACCTGCTGCCCTCACAATTTTATGTCACTATTGTTTCACCTTGATCTGTTTAGCCATTATTAAATAAAATTCATATTTCTACAGAGGAAGAAACAGCTTACATTTCACTTTATTTCCTTTTAAAACACATTGTATTAAAGTACATACCCCGGAGACACGGGAGGCCCTCAGTGACTCTGAGTGAATCACGTATGCTTGATTCAGCCCTCCAGTGTCTACTATCATATAACTATTATGGTACTAACGTGTACAATTTAAAAACATACTGATTAAGTCCTTCAGAGTCAAAATAGTGCTGGGCAGTGGTGGCCCAAGTCTTTAATCTCAGCACTCAGGAGGCATAGGCAGGAGGATCTCTGTGAGTTTGAGGCCAGCCTGGTCTACAGAGCGAGTTCCAGGACAGGCATCAAAGCTACACAGAGAAACCCTTTCTTGAAACAAAACAAAACAAGAAGAGTCAAAATAGCATTATAAATTACTATGAACTTGAATTTCCATTGAATCCTAAAGATATTAAAGTGCTGATGTAACACAAAGTGGAAAAGAATTGCCATTGTCGAGTACTGTGGTCAGAAACCTCTCTACGTATTGAATGGCTTTTCCAAAAAGGTTAAGAAAAAAGGATAATGCATGAAAATATCACTTATGAGATGTTTACATTTAAACTGATCCCATTTTGCATTTTGAAATGCTGTCTTTTGGGTGAGAAGCGGCAGCTGCACTCACAAATGCACAGCAGCTGTGGTTGCCTGCCAACGACATGTGCAAGATCAAACCACTGACATCCCAGAACAGAGCAGGGAGGGACTCACCGGCCCCCACTGCTAGCTGAGGGGTTACTGAGTCTATGGCTTCTGAGGGAGGAGTCATTTATCTGGGGTGTGGCCACTGGTGTGCTGCGTGTGCTCCAGTGGATTCACGACAAACTGTAACTCCAGTGCCAGGGGCTTCCATGGCCTCTTCTGACCTCTGCCAGCACCAGGCGTGCAGACACAACACTCACAAGCAAAATAAAATGAATAACAAATCTTTTAAAAAGAACTTTCTTTTAAAAATTAAAAAAAGAGGGGGGCTGGAGAGATGGCTCTGCGGTTAAGAGCACTGCCTGCTCTTCCAAAGGTCCTGAGTTCAATTCCCGGCAACCACATGGTAGTTCACAACCATCTGTAATGAGGTCTGGTGCCTTCTTCTGGCGTGCAGGCATACACACAGACAGAACATTGTATACATAATAAATAAATAAATAAATATTAAAAATTTAAAAATAGAATATGAGTTGGGAGAGGGGATGTTGCAAGAGGCTGCGGGTGGAGTTGGAAGTGAGATATAGGGTGGACATGAACAAAACACATTGTAAAGATGTATGAAACTGCTTAAGGATAAATAAAAATACTATTAAAATGTAAAAAGCAGGTGTTAGAGAAAAATTAAAGGGTCTTTACTATGGAATACCGTGTAGTTGGCAGGGAGTGGTGGCGCAACCCTTTAATCCCAGCACTTGGGAGGCAGAAGCAGGCAGATCTCTGTGAGTTTAAGGCCAGTCTGTTATACAGAGTGAGATCCAGGACAGCCAGGACTAGTTAGAGAGACTATCTCAAAACAAAACAAAACAAACAAAAACCAAACAACAACAAAAAAAATGATGAAAAGAAAGAAGGCAAGGAAGAGAGGGAAGGAAAGAGGAAGGGAAAGAGGGAGGGAAGAGGGGAGGAAGAAAGGAAAGATGTACTAAACATTAGTTTCAAATGACTTCTGAGAAAGGTTACAAAAATTTTTATTTATAAAAATATTACTACCTGGGTGGTGGTGGCACACACCTTTAATCCCAGCACATGGGAGGCAGAGGCAGGCAGATCTCTGAGTTCAAGACCAGCCTGGTCTATAAAGCAAGTTAAAGGGCAATCAGAGCTACACAGCAAATAAATCTTTTATACATATACATACATATATATATGTATTAGAAATGTTTTGTTACACATAGTTATATTTTGTATTTAAATTTACATTTTGCAAAATTAAAAACAGTTTTCATGTTGGAAAGATAGAAATTATTTTCAGCAACTCTAAGATGAACATACAATATTTTTTTTTCTGTTTTTGTTGTTGTTGCTCTATTTTGAGACAAAGAACTCACTATGTAGATCAAGCTGGCCTGGAACTACAGATCTGCCAACTTCTGCCTCCTGAGTGCTAGGACTAAAGGTGTGTGTCATCATACTCTGCAGGATAAAATTATTTTGCATCAACATGTGGAAGACAAAAAAATAAGTTCTTGGAGCTAGAGAGATTATTGAGCAGTTAAGAGTACTTACTGCTCTTGCAGCGGGCCCAGAACCAGTTCCCAACACCCACATGGAAGCTCATAACTGTCTGTAATTCAAGTGCCTGGGAATGAAATGCCCTCTTTTGGATTCTGTGATCACTAGGCACATATGTTGTATAATGCATAAATACATACATACCTGTGGGCAAAATACCCACATATATAAAATAAAAATTTTAAATGTAAGTTCTTAAGCAATTTCTCATCATAGAAACTCAAGAGAATTTAATATTGAATGTTATAAATCATATATATTGGAACACTTATTTCAGCATTTTGCATAATAAATTAAAACAAATGACTAACATTTGATAAAATGTAGACAGCTAAATCATGATGCTTGAAATAAAAACATTTTTGGAGACACTCACAAGAATCAGAAAGTGTTGATCATGAAATAGAAACTAAAATGCAGAAGCTTCATAAAGAGCAAATTATCAAAATGCCCGATGTCTTTTTAAACAACTCAATTATCTTTAAGAAATAGTAAAAGTTTTAGTTTTTATTTAGTTTTCGACACATAGATGAATACTATTTCTGACATATTTCTATACCGATCTTATTTTTGTCTTTTTTGTTAAATTTATACTAACGCTGTCGCAAAATGTTTTGCTTCGGAATTCCTTTTTTAATATCAAGCTGTGGTTTATAATTCAAAGATTTCTCAATACTGTTAACGTTGATTTCATCATACAGGTCCACAGTCGCATTTAATGTGACTTTTAGAACTCAATGTAAGAGTGAAGAAGAAAAGCAAACTTACTTTCACACTCCAAGTCACCACACTTTTTGAGGTGTGCCAGCAGCTTTGTACCCTCCAGAACCTTGGCCAGGGAAATAAGCAGAAGGAGGATTCTTCGAACACTAATTTCCGCCATGGTTCCGCAGGACAGCAGGCGTGCTGAACAAGCGTCAGAATGCTTGTTAGGTCGCAGACATGCCAGCCCAGCAGCAGACACTCTCTTCGGTAGTACAAGAGGAAACGGCTGAGTACTTTTCAGTTCCTTCGTAGCTACATTTTCCTGTCGGTTACTGGCTCAGCTTCAGGAATTAACACTCTTTGGTCTCAACCTGCAGTGTCAGTTAGCCAGATGATACGGATGGGCTTAATAATTAACGGAGATTTTTAGTTGGACTAATGTTTTGTAAAGTAGCCCATGTGAAACTGACTCACTAAAGGCACCTTGCGCTCGGTAGGGCAGTTCTTAGGCAGCCACAAAAAGGTAGTCAGTCCCTACCGCCGTCTTCAGGCAGAGCGGTCAACAAGCACAAACCAAATGTGTACTGCATGCGAATTCTAACTTCAAAAGAGCCAGAAAATGGTGACTAATGACAACCTGAGTTCGATATTACCTGGGACCTACTTGGTAGAAGGACAGAACCGGTTCCCACAAGTGGTAGTCAGACCTATAGTCACAGAGAGAGAGAGAGAGAGAGAGAGAGAGAGACAGAGAGAGAGAATAAATGGAATTTTAAAGGTTAAATGAATAATCTAAAATGAATTTACTCCTTTGCAAAAAAGCTTCAAATGTAGAAATTAGAAACAATGGCTGCATATGTGGCATTAAAAAGAAGGTATATACTTATACAAAAAACAGTATGAATTTATGATAAAAGTATGATTTTGAAATATGATTATCGGGCTGGAGAGATGGCTCAGTGGTTAAGAGGACTGGCTGTTCTTCCAGAGGTCCTGAGTTCAATTCCCAGCAACCACATGGTGGCTCACAACCATCTGTAATGAGATCTGGTGTCCTCCTCTGGCATGCAGGCATACATGGAGGCAAAATGTTGTATACATAATAAATAAATAAAATACGATTATCAGAAAAACTCTTCCTTTGGGTATTTGTAAAAAAAATCTTCAGTGTTACTATGAAGTCATTAGAGCAATAGCTAAAACATATTAACTACTTACTATGATCCACATGTTATCTGAAGTACTTAGGTAGTGTACATAGATACATTATCTGATTTCAACTTCATACCAGCTCTCTGGAGTAGGTGACATTATCACCCTGATATTTGCATAAGAACCAAAGTAGAGACAGGCTAAGTCACCCACATTCAGTGAATAAAGATAAATTTAAACGTATGTACTGTGAGAAAAAAAAAAACAAACAGCACAGCATCTACTGCATCTTAGGTCATCTTCAATGCAAAACAGAAGTGGAAAATTCTACATTTAAAATGACATGTGTATCTCTGAAAGTGGAGGGGACATGAGAGATGGGAGAGCCCTGATACTGCTCCCCACAGGGTGGAAATGTCATTTCAGAATGTGTTCTCCTTTATAGCTCTCTTTTGTAAAAACCAGGGAGCATATGTCATTTAAAAATCAGGTATGAAAATTGAGTCATTTGAATGCTGTTGTTGCTTTAAGAGATCAAAGTCCTATATTGGGAAATTTTGTTTAAGGGACTAGATCTGAAGGTCCCCGAGTCCGAATGCAGCACACTGCACTATAGTGCCAGACTGAAATGACACATATCCATCACCCCCAACAAGCTAAAGGACCTTTGCTTTCAAAGTCCTAAAAGGACAGAAATACAATTGCCTACTGGTTTGTTTACACATGAGTGTCAGTCAGTCAGCTTGCAACAGAGCATTCCATAGCTGTAAACACACACACACACACACACACACACACACACACACACACACACACACGGCGTAGATTAGGTTCTTGACCAATTCCATAAGTCCAAAATTATCATTATTAATAACATTGAAATAAAAATCAGCTCTTTGGGGCCAGGTGTGGTAGAACATGCCTTTAATCTTAGCACTCCAGGGAGGCAGGATCTCTGTGAATTCCAAACCAAACTGGTCTACAGAAAAAGTTCCAGGGAAAGACCCTGCATCAGTGAGAGAGAGTGGTTTGGTGGGAAGCTATTTGCACAATTTATTTTATCAAAACCACACTAGAAGCTTCAGAGGCAGCATGTCTGGGAAGAGCACTTGTATTCTTTGTGTTTGTTTGGTTGATTTTTTGAGACAGGGTTTCTCTATGTAGCTTTGGTGCCTGTCTTGGAACTCGCTCTGTAGACCAGGCTGGCCTCGAACTCACAGAGAGAGATTCTCCTGCCTCTACCTCCCATGTGCTAGGATTAAAGGTGTGTGCCACCACCACCAGGGGAGCACTTATGCTCTTGCAGAGGACCCCAGTTGAGTTCCCAGTACCTGAGAGATCTATCACCGCTGGCCTCTGAGGGCACCTGCACTTCATATGCACAAATCCACATATAGACACATAATTAAAAATAAGAAAAATAAGCTGGGCAGTAGTACAATAATAAAAATAAAACTTTAAAAAATAAAATCAATAATAAATTGAGGCCACAACAATTTTAAGTGTCGTCATTTATATTCAGTACTAAAGACCTCATGAATTAAATTCAGAATTAATGATGTTCTAAATTAGTAATAAATGGGTAGATGAGATAGATGGCTTAGTGGGTGAGGTGTCTGTCCTGCAAACCTGCTGAACTGAGTTTAATACTGAGTGTAATATAGGTGGAAGAAAAGAACTGACTCCACAAAGTCTGTTCAGATCATGATTTAAAGATAAAAGAAAATGTAGCCGGGTGGTTGTGGCAAACTCTGTTAATTCCAGCACTCAGGAGACAGAAGCAGGTGGCTCTCTGTGAGTTCAAAGCTGGCCTGGTCTACAGAGCGAGTTCCAGGACAGCACTGGCTACACAAAGAAATTCTGTCTTGAAGAAAAAGGAAGGAAGAAAAAAGAAGAAAGAAATGAATTACTATAAATAACAGCTACATCAATTTAGATACTACCTAACAGTTGATGCAGTGTGTAGATTAAATGTATCTATATTCATCTACAAAGTCAACACTAAGGAAGATGTCATGGTGACAAAATGCAGCCATTGGAGATAAGAAAGCCTACTGTACAAAGCTGAAGACTGGTTTGTTAAAGTCATACATCATATCCTCCAGACAAAAGCACAGAGCAGCCTTTCCATCAAAACACAGAAGCATCCTCATGAGTGTTTGATTCTTAATGTAGTGGCATTATTGCCAACTCTATACAATATTGCCTCCTTTCTAATGTCTCAAATTTCCTAAAGTGAAAATGTATTTCCTTAAATCATCTGCCTGTTTCTCTGGCAACATATAAGATAAGTTCAGCGAGGAACACCTTAGGATAGAGAACTGAATAAAGCCCTAGGGCTTGATCAAGGTCCAGGCATGCGACCAGAGCCTTTTTATAAAGTCCCTGAGGTCAGCAGGCACGTAGTAAGAAAAAAGGTCTAGGAACGACTGGGCGTGAAGCTTGTGTGGAAGACGTGGAGAGGCCTGGTCTCCTATCCTCCCGGTAGGACTATCTGCCCAGCTGCTCTGAGTCCAGTCAGCTGACAGTCTCCAGCAGGCTGGATGTCAAAGTCTGCCTTCACTGCGGGGAGTCACCTTACCCAAGATTACTCCTCCTAGGTGTTCCAGTGCATCTCAGGGATAAACAAGGAAGGAAAGGGCAAGGTCATTTCTCATCCAGTGCTTCCTGCTGACTAAGCCTTGTGATTTGATGTCTTTGGTGCTTTTCTGCTTTCTTCCCCCCCTTTTTTTGAGGAAATGAATCCCTTGAACCCCAAACCTCTTCTCAGCATCTGCTTCTCTAGAAGGCCCAGGCTTGGAAGCCATAAGACACAGACCAAGAAAAAAAAGTAAACATACATGTTTCAGTTATCGTTTGTGCTAGTCACTCTGACTTCCTTGTGTGTTTTGTGTTGCTGAAGTCCACAATGTAATTCTACTCACCATTTTATGTTTTGTTTCTTGATTTTATTTTTTGTTGCTGTTGTTTTGTTTTGTTGTTTCTAGGGAGGGTTTCTCTGTGTAGTAGCCCTCGCTGCCCTAGAAATTGCTCTGTATAACAGGATGGCCTTGAACTCACAAAGATCCACCAGCCTCTGTCTCCCAAGGGCTGGGATTAGATGTTGGAGGAAGCCGCTTGTTGGTCCCAGCTGCTCAGCCCTGAAATAATCACACAGAAACTATATTATTTAAATCACTGCTTGGCCCATTAGCTCTAGCTTCTTTTTTTAAAAGATTTATTTATTTATTATATATATACAATATTCTGCCTGCATGTATCCCTGTGGGCCAAAAGAGGGCACCAGATATCATTACAGATGGTTGTGAGCCACCATGTGGTTGCTGGGAATTGAACTCAGGACCTCTGGAAGAACAGCCAGTGCTCTTATCCTCTGAGCCATCTCTCCAGCCCCAGCTCTAGCTTCTTATGGATAACTCTTACATCTTAATTTAACCCATTTCTGGTAATCTGTGTATTGCCATGAGGTTGTGGCTTACTGGGTAAGGTTCCAAGCATTTGTCTCCGGCAGGGCTACAGGGCTTCTCATGACTCTGCCCTTCTTTCTCCCAGTAATCAGTTTAGTTTTTCCTGCCCCCTAAGTTCTGCCCTATCAACAGGCCAAGGCAGTTTTCTTTATTCATTAATGGTATTCACAGTATACAGTATACAGAGGGGAATCCCACATCACCTCCCCTTTTCCGTTTAAATAAAAGGAAAGTTTTAACTTTAACATAGTAAAATTACACACAACAAAACAGGTACCAAGCAAGAATTATAGTTATAATATTTATATCTACTTTATCTTTTATCATATCTAAGGAAAACCATAACTATCAACTCTTCAACTCTTTCAGAGACTCCAGAAGGATATAATATTACCTAAGTAATCAAGAAGCACATTGTAAGCAACTTCCAAAACTCTAAAATTGACAGAGACATCTCGCTGCCTGGACAGTCACCCAAAGTTCTTCTGTACTGTTGGGACATCCATCTTCAGCCCACAGGCCCATAGTATCTGGCAGACTTTCTCAAGAAGCAAAAAATTTCAAAGATAGTTTTACCTATATTAGCAGTTTGACAGTCACTTTCTTCTGTGTCCTGCAGAATGTCTAGAAGACTCTTTCATGAAGCAGAAACCCTAAAGGATTTTCTCACCTTTAGGCAAGTTCAGCAGTCATTTCTCTGTGGGTTCTGCATGTCCAATTCATCAAGCAGTCCAAGCAAGAGCAGTTTCTTCCCCAAATGGCTAACCAACTCCATAAGGAGCCTCTTCAATGTCCATCTTCTTCTTGAAATAATTGGTGCTGCCAGGAGCAGATGTGTCTCATTGTTATGATAAGTCCTAACTTCTTAAACATTTAAAATGCTGTATTCTGTAGTCTTTGAGAGGTCTGAAGAATACCTATCTGAAATACATGTCTGTACATCAAAAAAATCTAACATGACTACAAGCTTGACTATTATAGATGATTATCTATTAACTTATATTTCTTAATTGTACATTACATTTTTAAATGAGCTGCACAAACACAATACCTTAATCAAGAGCAGAAATATACATTTAACAAAATTGATCTTAAATTTGTATCAAAAAACCAAGATCCATACCAATACAAATCTCTATAGCATATCCCGTTTTAAATGTAAAGAAACATTTACAAACAATATTTGGGTATATTGGCATAGTTCTTCTCCAAACTGCTTCCTTCTTTTTGTTGGGTGAAGTAATTTTGGGGGGTGCTCATGGCGACCTTTCAGGGTGTCTTGGTTCATCAAACCATATTAGTCTGGAAGGATTCCACAGGTTCTCATCCTCTGTGGAAACAAAAGAAGAACCTCTTTTCCAAAGCAACATATCCTTAGATCCATATTTTGAAGACAAAATACCTTTAAAGTGTACATGTTGGTTTATCTTACTAATCCCAAGAATCAAATGTCTCTCTGCAGTCAAAAAATTCAAAGAAAACCCAATAGTCCAGACTCTGTGAATTTTCCATCTTTACGTGTTTTTCTTTACTCCTTTCAATCTATGACTTTCTGTACTCTGTTGTTTTAAAGGCTTTACTTTTTTTTCCTCTTTATCTTCTCTCTCCCAAGCCTACATACATTTGTCCAACACTGTGACCCATTTAGAGGTCTTGAGGTCTTATCCATTGGAATTTGTCTTTATTGTGTATCTGTAATTATTTTCTGACCAGAAGTGCTTCTTAAAATGCTAAGCCCTTCTTATGAACATAAGCACCATTGCTAGGGGGAAATATGGCACTGCCTGCTTGCCCTGCCCAGTCCAGCATGGTGGAGCTGTTTGCTGCCTCTGAGAGCCATGCTCACAGTCCCATTTTTAGGCACAGAGCCAGTCTATGTTGCCATTAAGCAAGTTGTAGCACTCTGTTTACAAACCCCATCTAAATGCTCCATAGACGGACCTTAACAGAGTTCACTGGCAGCATGGCCCAGGAAGCCATAGCCATTTCAAAACAGTGCAGCTTTTCTGCTGCTAGCGCTGAATCAGAAAAACCTCTCTTAAAGGAGCCATGTCTCTGCTTGCTTCTAGCAAACAAAGCCTACCCAAGAAAATGCCACTACTAAACCATGCTTAACTCTGTTATTTTGTGTCAAGGATTCCTTTTTAAGCTTTCTCAGGTTTTACGTGGATTTAGTTCACCACACTGGCACGTTGATTTGTTGGAAGAGGCCACTTGTTGATCCCAGCTGCTCAACCCCAAAATAATCACACAGAAACTATATTATTTAAATCACTGCTTGGTCCATTAGCTCTAGCTTTTTATTGGCTAACTCTTACATCTTAATTTAACCCATTTCTAGTAATGTGTGTATCACCACAAGGCTGTGGCTTACTGGGTAAAGTTCCCAGTGTCTGTCTTTGGTGGGGCTACAGGGCTTCTCATGACTCTGCCCTTCTTTCTCCCAGCATTCAGTTTAGTTTTCCCTGCCTACCTAAGTTTTGTCCTATCAACAGGCCAAGGCAGTTTTCTTTATACATTAATGGTATTCACAGCATACAGAGGGGAATCCCACATCAATTAGAGGCATGTGCCACCACTACCTGTTTTGAGTTTTGTTTCTACCAATAGGAAATGAATAGACATTCTGATTGAAGGGTTGATAGATACATGTGATGATTCTAAAGGGATAGTTGACAAAGGTTAAAGGGTTAAAGTTTACTAGGTTAAAGGGGAGAACAGGTATGGAACATCCTCAGGCAACTTGCTTGGCGAGAGCTACAGGAGAGGCCTGCCTAATAGGAACTGGAAGCCTTCAGAAATGTCAGTGAAGCTCAGTCAAGAGCATCTCATTCTTCATGGTCTTTTGATATTCTGACAGTACTTTCCATAGACCAAAACCAGCAGATACCGGCAAAGCCCTTTGAAGTGGCTGCATTCCGGGGGCATAAAGTATAGTGACAGATTGAAGAGTGGATTAGAAAGGACAAAGAAAACACAAGCACGCCGTGATTCCTTTCCTGTGTACTGTCAAGACCCGAAACAGGCTTGAACTGTAGCTAGTTTGTTTTAAGTGTGTGTGTGTGTGTGTGTGTGTGTGTGTGTGTGTGTGTGTGTGTGTGTGTGTGTGTGTGATGATATGCTAGAGGTCAAGGGACAACATTCAAGCTTCTGTTCTCTCCTTTCACTATGGATTCTGGGATCAAACTCAAGCGTTAGGCTTGTGTGGCAAGCACCTTTACCCCCACTGACCCATAGCTATCCTTTAACAGTGCCTTCCTTACTTCTAGCATGCAGACTAGGCCATGTAGTATGGCCATTTCTTCCACCTCAGAGATCTCAAAGCATCAGAAGAAACTCCCTTTGTTCTTGGACCTCAAGGGAAAAGGCAGACCTGAAGAATCTGTGTCCCTTTGGGGCCTCATCATGGCTGTTTGTGACCATGAGCCTATCTCTTTTAAGGAAGACTTATTTACTTGTATTTTTGTATGTGAGTGTTTTTGAATGCATTTATGTATGTATGTATACCATGTGCACAACTGGTGCCCACAGATTACAGAAGAGGGTGTAGATCTCTGAACCCTGGTCATCTGCAAGAACAGCAAGTGCTCTGAACATCTAAACCATCTCCAGTTCACAGACCTGCTTTTGAATATAAGTCATACCTCTTTTTTTGTTTTGTTTTTCAAGACAAGGTTTCTCTGTAGCTTTGGAGCCTGTCCTGGAACTAGCTCTTGTATGAAGGTGTAAGTCATAAAACAATCCCACATCAGTTTGGAATTATGATTAATAAAATGGTTATTTACTTAAAGGGAAAAAACTTACAGATCACCATCCCAGACAACAGCCCTCTGCATGATCAGGAACGAATTCTAACAGCCGGAAGCCGGAAGCAAGAGAGCAAGCACACAGCTACCGCTGCCTTTTAAAACAAATGATACCACGCCCAAGTGGGCTGCTATCTTAAAGGCTATTGGCTGAAGGAACAGAAGTAGCTCCCGCAGCACCTCCCCGTTTTGTTTAAGTAAGAGAGTTCCAAACCCAATACAAAACAATATACACTAGGAACAGATATCAAGTATAAGATTAGAATTACAATCAGCATAAATAATATCAAACAAAGAACATATGCTAAATGTTTTAATAAACATTCTATCCTAAGGAGTCTAAGTCTTATATTGGAGATGGCTTGGCTAGATCATAAGAGGACGGTAACTATGATTATCTATCTTCAACCCTATCAAAGGCCTGAGAAGGGAGATAATATTACTTGAGTAGGCAGGAAGTATAATCATGTAGCTTCCAAAGTGAGCGATATATGACAGAGAAAATTAGCTACCTGAGCAATCATCCAAAGTCTCATTTTGCAACGTTGAAGAGACCAACTTTGGTTATGGCTTAGAATAACTGACAGACCATTTTCAAAGGCAAGAAATTTTTCAAAACCATCTTACCCTGTCTTGGCAAGATTTGACAGTCCTGTTTATCCAATTCTGGATACTATATCTTGTCAGTGGTCGAGGCATGGGCATTTCTTTGCCCAAAGGCCAGTTTTTGCCAAGAAGAAAACAGGCTCCAAGTGGAGTGTCTTTGGTGCTCAACATTCTCTCGGGAATAGATCAGTGCTGCCAGGAGCAATTATGTCTCATGTCAACAAAACCCTAGGTTATTTAAATGCCATGTTCCACAGATCCTTGAAGTGGTTGAAGATTATCTATCTATACA
Organism: Ondatra zibethicus; assembly: GCA_004026605.1. Classification (NCBI taxonomy): domain Eukaryota; kingdom Metazoa; phylum Chordata; class Mammalia; order Rodentia; family Cricetidae; genus Ondatra; species Ondatra zibethicus. Next base: position 115,458 of record PVIU01003745.1, on the reverse strand, counting down.
AAATATAATCTCTATGTATCTAAAGAACCTGATTAGTCTAACTATAAGTATGAGAAACATAGATGACTATTGATTCCATATAATAATTCTTAATACCTATCTAACTTAAAGACTAAGACAATAACAACTGTGCAATAAATGAGGACAATGACCTCCAAATGTAAACAATGTACAAGTATCTTGATCAGAGGTAGAAATGTACACTGCAATATGGTAAATATATATATATATGTATCAATACATAAAAAATGTTTTAAGCAGAGGTAGAAGCATGCATGCATATAATATTCAATATAATTTAACTTTGTATCAACATATAAGAATCTATACCAATGTAATTGTCTGAAAACAATAACTTGCAAATACCAATCTATTATCCCATCATCCAATTTTCCCTTTTTTTTTCCAAAAAGGTCCCTGAGCTTATAAAATTCCTCCCCCAACCCTCAACCGTATACCAATTACAATCAACCCCTAAATGATGTCCCTAAGCCTGAGGACAAACTTTGCTGGGAGAGGGGACGTCGTCTTCTAGAATTACTTCCAGCTGTCATGGGGGCGACGTTCTTTCTAGGGGATCCTGTGAAAGTAAAATGATTGCTACATTTCAAGATTAATGTCTGGTAAGATTGCAAATAATCTCTAAGTATTTTGTGGAAGTCTGGCCAGAACGTTGTAAAAGATGTACACCATTTCAGCTAACCAAGTTGGAACCGTCTTGTGCAGCTGGTACCCAAAACAGGTCTTGTAGTAGCGCTATCAGTGTCATGACGTCATATCAACCAGGTGGAGTTGTTGTTATGGGGCCCCATCTTCTTCCTGGAAACTTCAAAGATCACTGCAGGAAAATTCATTGTTCATTGTGGAAAACTTAAACATTACTTATATAGACATATACAGACATATATATTCAATGAAAGATATGATAAAGACAAAAATAAATATGAAGAAAAGCAAAGATGTTTTCTAAATTCTTTTTTCTTTCTGTCCCATATCAAATGGCTCTTGACATGAGATAGAAACTCTGGGTTTTTTCTTTTAGCAAAAAGAATGCTTGGATTTAAAAAAGGACAGAGACATTGTCCAACTCTAAAACCAGCTCTATATATTCATAAACATATACATCCATAGATATACATATATATATAAATGTATACATTGTATCATTTGTACTTACAAACCATATTTGATTTTCTTGATGATCCTTATTGGATAGTTATTTTTCTACCTGTCATCATTCAAACATCAGGGGTTTCTTGAATTTTTGAAGATGAGTATTTTCCTGCAAAGACAAGAACAGGACTCTGCCCCCATCCTAAATGCTTTTCTTACCACCTGTATGGTCATCACCAGTGTGGACATTTCTCTGTTTCAGTAGGTTTCTCCTTTTCAAAGCGAATCTTTATTAATTTTTATGGTATCCATAATTTTTCATCTCCTGTGGAAACAAGAGCAAAACCCTTTCCCCAACATAGTACATCTCCTGGTTTCCATTGTGAGGTCAACACATCCTTGAAATATACTGGTTGATTCAATTCAGAAGTTTTTTCCATTATCCAATGCCTCTCTACTGCTGTTGTTCCTTTCTCATTAGTGTTAAGAAAATTCAAGGTTAACAAAGCATTATGCAATCTATTCCTGGGGGTATTTTCCATCCCTTTCTGTTTGTTCAGCATATCCTTTATTGTATGATTTGACCTTTCTATAACTGCCTGACCTGTAGGATTATTTGGTATACCTATAATGTGCTTTATATATAATAATTAATATATAACAGATTCAACGCAATGCCCATCAAAATCCCAACAAAACTCTTCAAAGACCTCGAAAGAACAGTACTCAACTTCATTTGGAAAAGCAAAAAACCCAGGATAGCCAAAACAATCCTGGGCAACAAAAGAACATCTGGAGGCATCACAATCCCTGATCTCCAAAATATACAAGGAACTCAAGAAATTGGACACCAAAAGAACACATAATCCCATAAAAAAATTGGAGCACAGACCTAAACAGAGAACTCTCAACAGAGGAATCTAAAATGGCTGAAAGACACTTAAGGAAATGTTCAACATCCTTAGTCATCAGAGAAATGCAAATCAAAACAACTCTGAGATTCCATCTTACACCTGTAAGAATGGCCAAGATCAAAAACACTGATGACAACTTATGCTGGAGAGGTTGTGGGGAAAAGG
>PVIU01003745.1:0-113166 GCA_004026605.1 Ondatra zibethicus | reverse complement strand
AGATGTCAGTGTGGCGATTTCTCAGAAAATTAGGAAATAACCTTCCTCAAGACCCAGTAATACCACTTTTGGGTATCCAAAAGATGCTCAATTGTGCCACAAGGACATGTGCTCAACTATGTTCATAGTAGCTTTATTTGTCATAGCAAGAAACTGGAAACAACCTAAATGCCCCTTGATCGAAGAATGGATAAGAAAAATGTGGTACATTTACACAATAGATTACTACACAGCAGAAAAAAATAACGACAGCTTGAATTTTGCAGGAAAATGGATGGAACTAGAAAGCATTATTTTAAGTGAAGTAACCCAGACACAGAAAGACAATTATCACATGTATTCACTCATAGTTGGTTTTTAAACATAAGGCAAAGAAAACCAGCTTACAGACCCCAATTCCAGAGAATTTAGACAATACGGACACTAAGACTTACATAGATCTAATCTACGTGGGAAGTAGAAAGTATAAAAAGACAAGATCTCCTGAATAAATTGGGAGCATGGGAACCTTGGGGCAGGGTTGAAGGAGGGAGGGGAGTGGCAGGGAGGGGAGCAGAGAAAAATGTAGAAAACCAGCCTACATTCTACAAATGTAGAAACCACAATCCCAGAGAACCTAGACAACAATACGGACACTAAGAGAGACTTACATAGATCTAATCTATGTGGAAAGTAGAAAGTATAAAAAGACAAGATCTCCTGAATAAATTGGGAGCATGGGGACCTTGGGGGAGGGTTGAAGGAGGGAGGGGAAGGGCAAGGAGGGGAGCAGAGTAAAATGTAGAGCTCAATAAATATCATGAAAAAAAAGAATGAAAGAAAAGATAGGCAGAAATAAAGAAAGGTAAAAGTTAAGAAAAACTGGCTAGGCCAGACAGTGGTGGCGCACACCTTTAATCCCAGCACCCGGGAGGCAGAGGCAGGTGGATCTCTGTAAGTTCGAGGTCAGTCTGGTCTACAGAGCGAGTGCCAGGACAGGTTCCAAAGCTACAGAGAAACCCTGTCTCAAAAATAAAAACCAACAAACAAAAAAGGCTAACTAGAAACAGGCCAAGCTAAGGCCAGGCATTCATAAGAAAGAATAAGTCTCCAGTTGTGATTACTTGGGAGCTTGGTGGTGGGCCCCTAAAGAGTAAAGAGTCAAATGAACAAAAGAGTAAAAATACCAACTATAGTAAGGTCAGAAGTTCAAGGCCAACTAGGCTACAGAAGACCATTCAAAAATTAAGTATTTTTGAATTTTTATTTTATATAATCCAAAAAGATTCAAATATATTTTCTGTATAATTCATCTACCTTCCCCAAGTGGTATAGTCTTCTATAACCAATGAATGTAAAGTTATCAGAAATAAGCAAACACTATATTATAATTTATTAACTGAATTATACACTGTATTGTTTATTTCTGAATTTTTAAAATAATGTTCCTTTTTTTTGTTCCAGAATCTAATTCAGAGCCAATATTTAATGGGACTTGCCTGTGACCCCAAAACTTGGGAAGCTACCGCAGTCACAAGTTCCAAGCCATCCAAGGGTAGATAGGGGAGACCTTGTCTCAAAAAAAAAGAATCAAATTGAAGATAGCACATTGTATTGGATGTTATGCCTCCTTAGTCCTCCACATTTTGCAAAAGGCTTTTGGTTTACACTGATCTTAATGCTTTGGAATGTTCTTTACTTGGGGCTGCTTGGAGCTTTGTGGAGAGAAGGGCACCACAGAACAGCATCTCAACAGTTACACACAACACATATGTCATGGGAGAAGGACACCACAGAACAGCACCTCAGCAGTTACACACAATACATATGTCATGGGAGAAGGACACCACAGAACAGCACCTCAGCGGTTACACACAATACATATGTCATGGGAGAAGGACACCACAGAACAGCATCTCAACAGTTACACACAACACATATGTCATGGGAGAAGGACACCACAGAACAGCATCTCAACAGTTACACACAACACATATGTCATGGGAGAAGGACACCACAGAACAGCATCTCAGCGGTTACACACAACACATACATCATGGGAGAAGAACACCACAGAACAGCATCTCAGTAGTTGCACACAATACACATGTCATGGGGAGAAGGACACCACAAAACAGCATCTCAGAGGTTACACACAATACATACGTCACGTCCCTGGCATCACTAACCTTGATCACTTGACTGAAGCAGTGTCTTCCAGACATCTCCAAAGTAAAGCAGCTGCTTCCTCCTCCTCCTGTCCTATTCGCGTGAGGAGAGTTACTAGCTCCAGCCCATTTCCTGGGAGCGTTTTTGCTTCACTTCTGAGGATTATCAAGGAACTCATCAGAAGGTTCTCTGATGGGAAGAAACCCAGATCATTAGCTTCAAGATATTCACCTACTTGTTCTCCACTATGTGTAGAGTTTCAGAACCGATAGTGGATGCCCGTACTGAACAAATTTACCAGTGAAAGCTGGCGTTGATGCCGCACACTTTTAATCCCAGCACTCAGGGAGGCAGAGGCAGGCGGATGTCTGTGAGTTTGAGGCCAGCCTGGTCTACATAGTGAGTTCCAGGACAGGTAGAGAAACCCTGTCTTGGAAACAAAACAAAACAAACAAACAAAATTTATCAGTGAGGTGTTCGCCTGCTCTCCTTTCTGTTTTGCCCTGCAATGTCTAATTACATTTTTACAAATGTACTACTCTGGCAAAATGGTGATATCATACAATTGTAATATATTTGAATTTCCTCCTCACAACCTACATTCCATCTCGAGTTCCTCTGTTGTCTTAGTTGACTTGTAGATCGTAGTTAATTCTATATGATCTAAGTATATAGTTCTGAGAATTTTAATGAACATATATAGCTGTATATCCGCTACCACTATTCCACACACAACAGTACCAAGGCATTTTAAAGTTAACTTTCAATATAAAATTTTATTTTATCTGAATTATATAGAGAATTCTTAACTTTGTCTATTCTGGTCACAAGGTTTGTTAATCCTTTAGCAGAACTGAAAAAATACTTAAAACATACGAGCATTGAATGCAAATTTAATATATCTTTGTCTCTTAATCTTTGTAAGATTAAACTCCAATAAAGGGTACCTTTGAGCCCTTGAACTAGTTCAAAGTTGAAAATGCTCCAACAGATACCTTTTAAGGCTTTTGGTCCCAAGTCAAGAACTCAAGCAGAGGCTGACAGATTTCTGAGTTCAAGACCAGCCTGGTCTACAGAGCAAGTTCCAGGACAGCCATGGCTATGCAGAGAAACCCTGCCTCGGGATGGCGAGATGGCTTAGCGGTTAAGAGCACTGGCTGCTCTTCCAGAGGTCCCGAATTCAATTCCCAGCAACCACATCGAGGCTTACAACCATCTGTAATGAGATCTGGTACCCCCTTCTGGTGTGCAGGTGTACATGGAAAGAATGTTGTATACATAATAAATGAATAAATCTTAAAAAAAAAAGGAACCCTGCCTCAAAAAATCTACCCTCCTTGGGTGGGATAGTGGCGGCACCACACGCCTTTAATCCCAACACTCAGGAGGCAGAGGCAGGCAGATCTCTGCATCTACCCCCCCCCCGAAAAAAGAACTGTGAATTAAAAGTCACCTGTTAAAGTCAAAATGTTTAATCAAAATACATTTATTTTTTTTAAATATTTATTTATTATGCATATAATATTCTGTCTATGTGTATGTCTGCAGGCCAGAAGAGGGCACCAGATCTCATTACAGATGGTTGTGATCCACCATGTGGTTGCTGGGAATTGAACTCAGGACCTTTGGAAGAGCAGGCAATGCTCTTAACCACTGAGCCATATCTCCAGCCCCCTCAAAATACATTTATAAACCTAATTGCTTTAATATGTTATTTCTTCAAAAATAATATCTGGTCCCAAAACACTGCCTGGCCACTTACCTGCTTTTACCTACATCCTAGCACTCCAACTAGCTTGGCTTCTAAGGAAGTAGTGGCAGGTGCTAGGCTGTGGTGGCACACACCTTTAATCCCAGCACTCTGTAGGCAGAGGTAGGTGGATCTCTGAGTTTGAACCCAGCCTGGTCTACAAAGCGCGTTCCAGGACAGCCAGAACTGTTACACAGAGAAACCCTGTCTTGAAAAAAAGAAAGGAAAGAAGGAAGGAAAAAGAGAGAAAGAGAGAGAGAGAGGGAAAGAGAAGAGAGATAGAAAGAGAGAGAGGGGGAGGGAAGAAGGGAGGAAAGTAAAAAGAAAGAAAGGAAGAAAGACAGACAGACAGACAGACAGACAGACAGACAGACAGACAGACAGACAGAAAGAAAGAAAGAAAGAAAGAAAGAAAGAAAGAAAGAAAGAAAGAAAGAAAGAAAGCCAGAACAAAACAAAACAGCTTCAGTCAGCCAGTCATGATGGTGCATACTTGCAATCCCAGCATGTCAGATGGAGGGAAGAGGATCAGAGAATCAAGGCCATTCTCAGCAACACAGTTGAGTTCAAGGGTAGTCTAAGTTACAGGGCTATTTCAAATTAAAAATAAAACCTAAAAATATATAAGTAAATTAAGCTTTATTAACAAAATTAGCCTTGATCTATAATCAAAATTCTTACTAATTACAGAATAAATTAAAATGACAGAAAACCTTAAAGCATCAGAAGAGTTTTGCTTTGTGTTAGCGACTCTTCTGTTGCAGTGACAGACACCATGATCAAGGCGACTTACAGAAGGAAGCTTATTCTGGTGAACAGTAGCAGATAGAAAGCATCCACATTGTGGGGAGGCATGACAGCACATGGCAGGCAGGGTGACAGGAGCAGGAAGCAGAGAGAACAAATTGAGGTTTCTTAATCTCAAAGCCAGCCTCCAATTTCCTCTAGCGAGACTATACCACCTAAAATGCCCCAAACAGCAGCAGCAACTGGGGACCAAATGTTCAAATACATGAGCCCAAAAGGGGCACTCTCTTTCAAACCACAACATACCTTGTTCTTCAAATTCCCAAAACATAAAAAACATTTATTTTTTGTCTTTTTGTGTTACCTGATACTGAACCCAAGGGCCTGGCTCACCCTTGGAAACATCCCCTACCACTGAACTAATTGCCCAGTCCCTTTCCTTTTTCCACCTTTTATTTTGAGACAGGGTCTCACTAAGTTTCCCAGACTGATCTTAATCTTTTTCTGTAGCCCAAGCAGTCTTTGAACTTGCAATCCTCCTGCCTCGGCCTCTTGGGTAGCTAGAATTAGAGGCTTGTTTTGGCCTGGCCTCTATTCAACTTGAACAATGTGATTGATTACCTCAGAGAACTGAAGAGCAGAGTCGAAGACAATCAAAATTCAGTTGAATGGTGCACGTGTGTGCACGTGAACATGTGTTTACGTGCACGTGTGTGTGTGTGTATGTGTGTGTGTGTGTGTGTGTGTGTGTGTGTCTAGGTTCACTATCAGCACTGCAAAAGCAGCCTATTTATTTGTTATTTGTAAGTATCCAGTTTCCAGTAAAGAACTTAACTACAGCCTCCCAGAGTTACAGCAAAACTGGTTATCCCTTTCCAATACCAATTTATGAATCATCACCCTGGAAGGCACATGAATTACATCCAAATATAGTCTTATTTGCTTGCTTGCTTTGAGACAAGGCCTCACTCTTAGCCTACACTAGCCTAGATCTTACAATGTAGCCTAGGCTATCCTAGAATCCTTCAGCCTCCCAAGTGCTGGCATTATAGCCATGAGCCACATCTTTCCATATTTTTGAAGCAGATAAATTTCATGAAATGTTTATCTGATGGCTGATGGATATGTGTACTTTGAAAATCATAGTGAATACACAGAATTGTTGATAAACTTACCTATGTGGGTTCCATAATTAAACAACTCCTAAAAACTCATTATTACACCAGGCGTTTTAATTGCAGCACTCAGGAGTCAGAGTCAGGCAGATCTCTATGAGTTCGATGCCAACATGATCTACATAGCTAGTTCCAGGAAAGCCAGGGCTACATAGAAAGATCCTGTCTAAAAAATAAATGAATGAATAAATAAATGGCATATTACTTTGAACTAAATTACAGTAAGATGTTATAGTAATAAATAATCCACAAAACTTCTGTAATTTTAGACAAAAAAGCTATCTTTCACTTCCCAAATTAATCTGGCCGTTTGTCTTTGGTGATTTTCTTCTAGATGGTAACCCAGAGATCCAGAATATTTCCATTTTGTGACTTTGCATCCTAGACCTCATGTCCCCTGAAGTCACCACAGAAGTGAAGGAGAACATGCTGAGAACCACCTGTGGACTTTTACAGTCCAGCCTGAGAACACACCCCCTTTACCCATAGACACCACAGAACCCAATCCTGTGGCCACAACCTGACGGCTGGAAAGGCTAAAGTGAGTACCCAAGAAGGTGAAACATTGACCTTAAGCTAGCTTCTTCCATCAAACCTCTGCAGTATGGTTTCCTGCAGATATGCACTGCTAGTTCTGAACTAGCCCTTCTGTTAGATAGATAGATAGATAGATAGATAGATAGATAGATAGATAGATAGATAGATAGATATAGATATACATATGTACATATAATGTATATATACATATATAAATATATGTATACATTTAGTACTCATCTACCTCAGAAATTCATGACTTGTTTAAATGAACATCACAGTGGAATTTTGTTCAAACTGGTTGCAACTCTGAGTAACAGGTCATAATCCCTAAGTATAGAACACACTGCTCCACGCTGCATGCTCACTGCTGAATTATATGCTTTCACTCTCAGTAGAGCTGAAGACAGATAATGTCTTAGGAAAGCTGAGTTCAAAGGGCTAAATGACTGCATAGGAAATTACCTTGCAGTCCCACCCTAAAAGTAAGTCAAAAAGGACTAAGGACAACATGCTTGACATCTAGAAAAAGTAATTTTGCATTTGCTCCAGGACACAGACCGATCAAACTATCAAGTTCTAAGTCAAAATTATCCAACATCAATAGACTATGTGTGGATGTCGAAATGGCTCAGTGGGTACAAAGCACTTGCTGCCAAGCTTACTGACCTGAGTTCAATCCCCAGAGCCAGATGGTAGGAGAGGTCCAACTCCCAAAAGTTGTCCTCAGATCTTCACATATGCTGCATAACACACATCCCCATATATACACTAAATAAAGCTTTAAAATAAGGAAGAGAATGATAGAGGAAGACACTTGAAGTCAACCTTCTGCCTTCACACATTGCATACATGCACATGCAAACACACACTCAAAATTATCCTCAGGTACACAGTGAGTTTGAGATCAGTCTGGGATCCTCAAAAAGAAAAAAAGAAAAGAGAAAGAAAAACAGAAATGGGCTGTGTTTGTATGTATGTATCTGCATTCCATGCATGACTGTTGCTCACAGAAGGCAGAAGGCATCAGATCCCCTGGAACTAGAGTTCCATGTGGTTGTGAGCCACACTATGTAAGTACTGGGAAGACAATCCAAGGTCCTCTGCAAGAGCAGCGCCATTTCCAACCACTGAGATTTCTCTCCAGCCCCAAAGATTGTTTCTTGTTCATACTTAATGATGGATATGAAGTGAGCATAAGACAGCTAACCTTTGACTAAGCCATCTAGAATATGAGGCATCCAAGTATCTGTATCCATGATAGTATAGAGCTGGGGAACAATACTTAAAAGATCAAACCTATGGATCGCTGTGAATTTGAGGCCAGCTTGGTCTATATAGCAAGGTCCAGAACAGCTAGGTTATATAGAGATCCTATAGTGATGTTTTATGTTTTAACAAATAAAGGTTGTCTAAAGATCAGAAGGTAAAACAAAGTCACTAGAGACCAGGAAGATGTGTCACACACCTTTAATCCCAGGATTTGGGAGACAGAGGCAGGTGGATCTCTATGAGTTCAAGGCCACCCTGGGCTACACAAGATCAATGCAGAAATCCAGGTGGGAGTGGTTCACACCTTTAATCCCAGTACTAGGGAATCACGCGCCTTTAATCCCAGCACTAATGGGGAATGTAAAACGGGAGGAGACAGAGGCTCAGGGCTCAGTCTGCAGTCGCCCAGCCTTGGTAGAGGTAAAACTTCTCTAGTGGCTTGGCTGTTTTGCTTTTCTGATCTTCAGCTTGAACCCCGATATCTTTCTCTGGGTTTTTATTATTCGTACTAAAGAGACCCTGTCTCAAAACAAATCAAAGACCATGCCTGGAAGTGATTTGTGTGACTCCTGAAGTTGGAAGGCTGAGAGCAGAGTTACCAATGTTGCAGTTCCAGTCTTAGAGTTAGACGCTTATCCAAATCAAACATGTCAATGGGTCCAACCACAAAAGGCATTTTTCTTGTCTTCCTGGAGGATGGAGTCTATGATTCAATAAAGTATGACCAGAAAATATCACAGGAGTCTGTTCTGGAGACAAGAGGAAAACAGAAGCTTCCTACACTCTAGGAAGACATTTAAAGCTGTTTCGACATATTAAGTAAATGAAGTTGGCATGCAATGAAAGCACAAGTTTTATTTATAATAGCAAACACACAAAAGCTGTGAGGAACTTAACTGTACAATCTGAACAAAGAAAACCATCGAGATTTTCATAAGGACTATGGGTAACAGGATAAATGAGCTGAATTTCTTTTTGTTTAGATTGATCCAGCATTCTAAAGATGTTATTTACTCCCAAATAAATTAAAAGTTAATAGAAGGACAACTAAAAGGTCTATAGATCAAGTTCCAGAACAGCCAGGACCACAGAGAAACACTGTCTAGAAAGACCAAAACAAATGAATGAACAAACAAACAAACAAAAAATAAATAATTTTTGGTTCGTGAGAAATTATTCTAAAGTTTACATTAAAACTAAATACAAAGGCTGGAGAGATGGCTTAGCAGTTAAGAGTACACATTGTTACTGGGCGGTGGTGGCACACACCTTTAATCCCAGCACTCTGGAGGTAGAGGAAACAAATCTCTGTGACTTTGAGGCCATTTTGGTCTACAGAGTTCAGGACAACCAGGGTTACACAGAGAAACCAGCTCAAAAACCCAAACCAAACCAAAAGTATACATAGTGCTCTTGCAGAGGGCCAGAGTTCAAGTCTCAGCACTCATGTTAGGTGGTGGCTCCCAATCTAACTCTAGTTTCCTAAGAATTTGACACCTCTGGCCTCCTTGGGACTTACAATCATATGTACATAACCACATACAAGAGCAGAGGTAGATATATCTCTTTGAGTTCGAGGCTAGTCTGGTTTACATTGTGAGTTCTAGGCTAGCCAGTTACATGGTGAGATCCTGTCTTAAGAAAAAAAAATTAGTCAAAGTCAGGCATAGTGATGCAGGACTATAGTCCCAACACTTGGGTGATGGATGCAAAAGGATGAGGACTTCAAGGTTTTCCTTGCTTCCACAGTTGAGTCCAAAGCCAGCCTGGGCTGTGTGAGACCATCTTGACACTCCCCCTACACACACACACACAAAAAAAAAAAAAAAAAAAAAAATCTGGTATCAAAATTTCATGAGAGCCAGGCGGCGGTGGCACATGCCTTTAATCCCAGCACTCGGGATGTAGAGGCAGGCGGATCTCTGTGAGTTTGAGGCCAGCCTGGTCTACAAGAGCTAGTCCAGGACAGGCTCCAAAAGCTGCAGAGAAACCCTGTCTCGAAAAACCAAAAAAAAAAAAAGCAAAAAGCAAAATTCGTTTTGTGTATATAGAAGTGTCTGAGGAGAATAGAAGAGGATGCCAGGATGTCAAATATCCTAAAGCTGGGGTTACAGAAGTTATGATCAGCCGGGCGTGAGAAATTAACTCAGACTCTTCGGAAAACCCATCTTTCTAGCCCAAAATAAAGATCAGGAAAATGCAACTGATTTTGGGTTGGGTGGAGAAGAAAATAAGGAACACATAAGAGACCTTAATCATAGTAATTTTCTAGGTCATTTTACCTACAACGAAATCAGTGACCACATAACTTGCACTTTGTAACACAAAGGTAGGCAGCCGTGAACGTACTATGGCTATATTAGAAGTCCCTGAGTACACACTAGAACAGACATCCACTTGAAGGGAGCTTGAATGTGTAGCTCACACCCTCCTTTACGCTCAAGGACTGTGGGATACTGTTAAGGTTGAAGAAGTTGTTTAAGATTTATGTGTATGAGTGTTCTATCTGCATGTATGACTTTGTCAGAAGAGGGCATCAAATCCCACTCTAGATGGTTGTGTGTCATTGCGTTGCTGGGAATTGAACTCAGAACCTGCCAGTGCACTTATCTGCTGAGCCATCTTCCCAGCCCTTTGTGGAAGAGTGCTTGCCTACCATGCACAAAGCCCTGGGCTCCATCTCCAACATTGCATAAACTGGGAGTCATGGTAAACATCTGGGTTACATGAGGCCTATAAAAAGATATGGGTTGTCAATGGAAATAAAAATGTTCTATTACTATTATATATGTATTTGTGAATAGAGATGTACATTTGCAAGAGATCGCTTCTAGGGATCAAACTCAGATTTGGCTTTTTGTTTGTTTGTTTGTTTTGAGACAGGGTCTGTGTAGCTTTGGAGCCTGTCCTGGATCTTGCTCTGTAGACCAGGCTGGCCCTAAATTCAAAGATCTGCCTGTCTCTGCCACCCAAGTGCTGAGATTAAAGGTGAGGGCCACCATCGGTTAGGTTTGCCAAACATTTTTAATTGCTGGGCCATCTCACTAGCCATGAATTCACAACTATTTTTTCTCAAGAAAAGATTTTTCTGTTTAGTCCTGGAGAATTCACAATATTTAAACGCACATACACAAAGAAGTAAAAGCAAAATAAAAATTCTGAGTTCTTAGTCAGGAAGTCACAAACCCTTCTCCCGAAGATCTACAGTTAATGACTGCTGGGGAAGATATTTACATACCTGTGCTCTTATAAGTAGCCCTAATTAAATTTGGAAAGTCACTAAAATAAGAACACGAAAGGAGACTATTTGGGAAGAGAGTGAAGAGTGGGACAAGGGTCAAGAGGAACAAATATGTCATATACATGTGAAATGTATATACATGCTAGTAAAATGTGCTGGAAAAATGGTTCAGCAATTTCCAGAGCACCCAAAAGGGAACTCAGGACTGCCTGTTACTTCAGCTTGAGGGACCTGACACCTTCCTCTGGCCTACACACATACTGAGTAAATAAAATATTAAATTTTAAAAAAACTGTAAGCCTTCCAGTTGAAAAATGCATATATAGTGCTTAATACTCATAAAGATTTAAGTGGAAATTGTAAATTACTCCTTTCTCCTATGAATTATACTCCTTTAGTCATTATCCACTAGCTGAGCTTAAATGTTTATATTCTTCATAATCATGAAAATTGTTCAAATTTCCCAGGTAAAAAAAAAAAAAAACTGAGGGTTTGAACTAGGGAGAGGCAGGCAGATCAGAGTTCTAGGCCAGTCTATCTACAGAGTGAGTTCCAGGGCACCCACAGTTACACAGAGAAACCCTGTCTCAAAGGAAAAAAAAAAAAAACTAAAAAAAATAAAAAAAAACAAAACCAAGGCTTCAGATCCAACTCAGTAGTAGAGATGTGTTCAGCCAATACAAGACCCTGAATTGAATGTTAATCATGAAAAGAACAAAAATAAACTTTATCACACCATGGGCTGTACCCAGGGCCTAGCACATTCCAGGCACTGGACTACAGCTCTATTCCGGTACACAGGCTCTCAAAGTACATTAATGTCACAAGAGTTATAGCTCCTAACTGCTCTAGCAGAGGACTTAAGTTTGGTCCTCAGCAGCCACACTGAGTACTCTCTCCAAGGGATCCAATGTCTTCTGGCTTCCTTGGCACCTGCACATACCCACAGACATATTTAAGTCAAAAATGTTATCCAGTATTCCTTCCTTAGAGGCTCTCCCCAACCCCCGCAATATCCACGTGCTTTAAAAGACAGGTCAAGCTTTCTTCCTCCTCAGCCATTTTAAATCGAGTTTAATCCTTTACCAACCTGTTCCACTGCACAGGACAAGGTTGTGACGTTTACCCAGAGTACACGTTAAGCTGGGCTTGGTGTAAACAGGCTCATGAGTGTAGGTGGTTCTATAGTTTTTTTTTTTTTCGTTTCACCCAAGAAAAGGATTTTTTTTGTGGGGGGGGGGCATTTTGAGACAGGGTCTCTCAGTAGCTATAGAGCCAGTCCTGGAACTCGCTCTGTAGACCAGGCTGGCCTCGTACTCACAGAGATCCACCTGCCTCTGCCTCCCGAGTGCTGGGGTTAAAGGCGTGCGCCACCACTACTCAGCAAGAAAAGGATTTTAAAAAATTCTTTTAGCATTTGCTTTAACACATGGATTGTTCAGACACAAAACTAAATGAAGATGTTTGTTCTTTTTTCACGCAAACTGTTTACTTGTAGACGGCATAGTTAATATTTAAAGTCAAGCTAAAGCTACAATGTTAAAATATCAACTCAAAAATAGTCACTGTCATTTAAATGCTCTCATATGCACCAGAACGTTAATACAAGTACTAATCTTAAACAGTCACAAGTCTAAGCCACATTTATTTGCACATATATAGTAATGGGCAACAGATACTCCAAGTCCATACAAATTTATAAACAAGGTTAATAATCACTTGGTACACTTGTGTGTTATCTTGTTTACATAGTCAAGTCTAGATGAGCTTCCTTCATCGTGTGAACTTCCATACAATACTTCCTTAAACAAAACTTCTTGAGAACACAAATTGGCATGTTTCAGTTATAGCCAACGGAAAAGACAAGACCACAAATTCAAAACCCAAGTTTAAAAGATACTCTTACCCCCCACCACCCAGGAGGTGATAACTCTTAACAGATTTATACACTATGCTGTTATCACACAAGTAGCTGTGAGGACAAGAGAATGATGCTCCCATAATCATGAAATGACAACCAAATTAATACTGTTTTAAGTTCTCTACCAACTGAATGGATTAAATGAAAAACAGGAAAATGCTTAGATTAAAATAGTAAGATAGGAAATATTTAAATGTTTTAAAAGAACTATTCCCCGTCAAAGCTGTAAAGACCTGGTAACTCAAAATAACTGTTTTCAGGCAAATCCAAGTGATGAAACTTTCAAAAACATTCTAATCATGTTCAGTGTCTTGTGACAAAAACTGAAAATGATATAAAGATATTTATTATACAAGTGTTAACAAGGACATCTCAAAAATAATGGAAGATGCACATTTATTTCTACAAAAGCAATGTATGGTACAGAACATAAAGGAACGAGTTAAACATTTACCTATTAAAATATACAGATTCTGACTGAGGAGTAATGGGGTATTTAAAAAAGATGACAAGGGATGGTAATCTTTTTTATTATTATTATTTTTACATATTTTAGAACCTCACATAATTTTGATAAATAACTCTTACAAAATTATGCAAAAAGTACAAGAATGTCTGGTAAACAAACAGTCTGTATTTTCCAAAAAGAATTTTTACAACATGCAATTCTTAAGGCAGCATCCTCCTTACAAGGTAATCCTTTTCACTCATCAAATCTTCTGCTGCAAATAGGCTAAGAAAGCCTGGCTTCTTCCATTAACGCCTTTTGTCTTTCCTGTCTGATTTTCGGTCTCTTTCACTTCTTGAAGATCTTTTGCCTGATCGACTACTCTCTGATATAGACCTTTTTCTGTCAGATCGGGAATTCTTATCCTTTGATCCTTTCGTATCTCTACTACTACCACCTTTGGAAGACTTGTGACTTCTCTCTAGTCCTGAAGTGTCCCTTCGCTTCCGGTCCATGCTCCTCCTGTGCTTCCTATCTCGGTTATGTCCTCGGCCCCTACTACGACTTCTACTCTCACTGCTACTGCTAGTGCTGCTGCTGCTGTCTCTGCTGCTGCTCCCACTGGTGCTGGAACTGCTGCTGGAGCTGCTCCGACTACTGCTACTGCCACTGCTGGAACTGCTGCCACTGCTGCTACTGGTAGAGCTGCTACTGGAGCTGCTGCTGCTGCTGCTCCGGCTTCTACTCTTGCTCGTCTTATTTCTTGCCCGACCTCTGCTTCTGCTCCTAGTTTTGTTTTTATTTTTGTTTTCTGAATGTACTGTCAAGACTGGCTCTAGAGGCACCTCAGGGAGTTTTATAGACTCTATAGGAAAATCCTTCCGCTCAGGTAGGAGATTCCCTTGCTCCTGAATCACCTGAAGTGGAGGCTGCAAAACTGTTAATGGCAAAGTCTCAGGCTGAGAGCGAGGCTGGGACTGGAGTATGGGTTGGGGCTGAGAATGGGGCTGGCTCTGGGGGAAGGGCTGAGGCGGGGGCTGAGGCTGAGCCATGGGCTCAGGTTGGGGCTCAGGTTCTTTATCTTCTTTTTCCTCAGACTCCTTTTCCACTTCCACAGAATTAATATTCTCTTTTCCAGGAGAAAGAGATTTACATTCTTTATCTGGCTCAACATCAAATTCCATCTCTGGCTCCAATTCTTTGCTAGTTTCATTTTCTGAAGGCTCTATACTTTCAACTTGATTACTTCCCATCACTTCCTGCTCAGCAATTACATTTTTGACACTTTCAACCATCTCTAACACATCCATAACTTCTTCTGGCTGACTGTCCTGCTGCTTCTCACCTTCTCTTACCTCAGTCTCCTCCTCCATCTTAGCCTCCATTTCCTGCTTTTGCTCCTCTTCCTCCTGCTCTTTCTCTGCATCACTATGAACTGCACCTGCTTCCTTCTCCTCGTCCTCTCCTGCCTCCTCCATTTCTACATCATTGTGCTGATTACCTGTCTCCTCCAACTCTTCCTCTCGCTGAGCCACCTTACCCTCTTCTTGTTCCGCCTTCTGTTCTTCATTACGCACCACCTGATGCTCTTTTTCCTTCATTGATTGTCTTCTAGGCCTAGCCTCCATTTTATTTATTTGTTCTGCAAATTCGATGCGTCTACCTTCAAATAAAGCTAAACAATAAAAATGACATATGTACAACTTATAGTAGTTAAGAAACTTAAAATAATAATTTTATACCAAGTCACAAATTATCACCGTCACCTAATCATCTCTTTATAATTCTAGGTGGCTTTTTTGGGGGGGAGGGCGGGGAAGTGCTGGGAACTGAATTCAGGGATCTTATTATGATGCAAGCTAGACAAGCACTCCATAGCTGAACTCAACTTGAGTCCCTGAAGAAGTGACAAAATACTGATTATTGTAAATGTATTACAAGCTCACACATTAAAATCAAATATTGACAGGACACCTACAGACCAAGGAATTACACTCCTGTAAACCTGAACATCTACTTGAGGACAAATAGGGACATCTTTGCTGCTGAACTTCATGCTAGATGAAAATCAAAACCTTTTAAAGCAGAACCACCAGTATAGTTAACGTTCCTGGTCTCAGGCACAACAAAATGCCCAATTATCAGCCAGCAGTGTCTAGTCCTTCACATGAATATCTGATATGAACTTATGTTTATTTTGCCTTCCTTGTTTTTTTTTGGGGGGGGGGGCTTCTCTGTGTAACAGACTTGTTTGCCTTGGAACTCACTCTGTAGACCAGGCTGGCCTCAAACCGAGATCCGCCTGCCTCTGCCTCTGAGGTGCTAGGATTAAAGGCATGCACAACCACTGCCTGAATTGTCTTATTTCTTTAGCATTCTTCAGTGCCTAATAAGACTATAAAGCACAAAGTAATCTTACAAAATCTTATTACATATAATCACCACGTACAAAATGAGTTTGAGGTTAAACTTAATTATGCAGAAAATGCTCCTGAACCCTACCTAACCCCACTATCAATTTCAGAATAACATAAAAACAACCCAAAACTGAACTATTAAATCATAAGGCCGGGCAGTGGTGGCACATGCCTTTAATCCTAGCACTCGGGGGGCAGAGGCAGGTGGATCTCTGAGTTTGAGGCCAGCCTGGTCTACAAGAGCTAGTTCCAGGATAGGCTCCAAAGCTACAGAGCAACCGTGTCTCGAAAAACCAAAAAAAAAAAAATCATTTCTAAGAAACAGGCATAAGTGAATGTATGATTTTAACATTAAGAAAACTTCAGTGGACTTCATTTACTTACCATTCATTTTTCTTTGTGACTCTTCTATTAGTTTTTGGGTAGCTGGACACATTCTTCCAGGAATATAAAACAAATGGGGCTTTGTCTTAGTTCTTATGTACTTAATTATCTTGGCATTATGCTCATTCCATTCTTCTTGCTAAAGAAAAGATAAAAAGGTCAGCTGTTTGTAGACATGAAGGATCGTCTAATTTAGGACTTAGAAAGCACGGCTCACCAGCTGCGCAAGCTCCACCTTCTGCTCCAGAAGCCGCAGTTCCGTCTGCTTAGCACGCCTCTCCTCAAACAGTTCTCGCCGCTCATTTTCCACTTGTTTTCTTTCTTCTTCAGCCTGAACTTCAAGTTTTTGTTCAATTTCTTGGCGTCTCTTTTGCTAAAAATAAATAGCCCAACTTAGTATATAAGATAATCAAGGTTTTTAGTTCAATTACAATAAAAGCACCACACGTTTTGATTACCTAAAACTTACAATTTTACTAAATAAATTTATCTGCACACTTTTATCTGCATCACACTTCCAGATACTAGTATTTGGGAATGATTACAACAGACAATTTCAAGAAATAGTGATTAAGGCCCTTTCCCATAAATATCTAAATTTGAAAGTCACTAGTCACAGAAGATTAGCAACTTCACTGTATGATAAAAGTTTCTTTGATATTACTTAATGCAGGTCTGCAAGATGGCTCACTGGATAAAGGCACTTGCTGCCAGACCTGAGCAACTGAGTTCCACTCCCAGAGCACATGGTAGGGTAAGCACTATTACCTCCACAGGCCTGTGGTGGCATCTACGTAACCCTCTCTCCCTGTTAGTTTTCCCACAGAAGCATTAATATCAGTTCCACTGAATGTACCAAAGTAAAAATGTATAGAAGCCTAGAAGCCAAATGAAATAAACTGCAGAGGGCAGCCTTTTGCTTTTAGAGTGGTTAGGATTGCCTTGGAGTGTGTAATAAGACTCAATTACAACCCTTGAGCTAGTCCTGGTGATTTAATGCCTGTAATTCCATCGTGTGGGTGTGGGAGGCAGGAAGACCAATTGCTCAAGGTCATTCTCAGTTACATAGGTAGTTCCAAGCCAGCCTGGATTACATGAGATCCTATTTCAAAAAGACAAAATCAAAACCAAATACTTGAATTAGTTGCAAAACCCCAAACTCCTTATTTGAAGAAAAATTTGAGACCTAGAGCCAGTAAGATGGCTCAACAGGTAAAGGTGAATGCCATCAAAGCCTGAGTTCCATCCCCAAACCCACATCTTGGAGGGAGATAATCAACTCCCAAAAGCTCTTACCTAACCTCACTCAATACATGTCCCTACCACATAAATAAATGTAATTTCCCCCCCCCCCAAAAAAACGTGAAACCTAAGTAATTAGGACTGTCCTAAGACCCCACAATGAGACTGTTAGAGCTTAGGCCAGAACCCATGCTCTCAATGTTTACAGGTTCAGGCTCTTTATGACTATACAAACAACATTTCTAAAAAAATTCAGTTGAAAATAAAACAAATTTTGAAGGTTCTAGTGTTTCCTTAGATTTTTGTATTCCCGTGTTCTTTAAAGAAAATCCCCCCACCTCGCGTTTTTATTGGTGATGGTAGGAGGGCCAGGGTTGTACTGGGAACTGACCCTAGGGCCTTAATTATCCTGGGCAAGGACTCTCCCAACCCTCCGTAGGACAGAATTTTTGAGACAGGCTTCTACTGTGAAGAAGAGCCTTACAGCTGATAAAGCTACAGGCCCATAACTCCAGCATATCACTGATGTAGGTGAAGTAAGAGTTCAGGCCTGGGTCAGGTGAGATGGACTAGCGGATAAAGGTGCTTCCTAATGACTGGATGTCAATTCTTTGGGCCTACATGCAAATTTTCCTGTTATCTCCATAAGATAACATGGAATACATGTGACCACATATACACAATAAAATAACAGAGTATCTTAAGAATTAAAATCAGCCTGAACGACCTAAGACAATGTCTCAAAAAAAAAAATCTTTTCTTTGATTGGTTAAAATGGCTGAGGTAAAAACAAAAAAACACCAGAGGACCTGTACTTGATTCTAAGCACCCACAAGGCAGCTCACAGCTCTATGACTCCAGCCCCAGAGGACCCAACAACCTCTTCTTGCCTCCACAGGTACTGTACACGCAAAGTACACAGACATATATAAAGGCAGCACCCATACACACATAAAATAAAGGCAAAATCCTATTAGAAAGCCAGGAATGGTGGCTCACACCTTTAACCCTGGCATTCAGGAGGCAGAGGCAGGCAGACCTGAGGCTAGCCTAGTCTACATAGTGAGTTTCAACACAGACAGAGCTACACAGTGAAGCTCCCATCTAAGAAACTCAAAGGTGGGGGGCTGGAGAGATGGCTCAGTGGTTGTTAGATTCCCAGTAACCACATAGTGGCTCACAACCATCGGTAATGAGATCTGGCGCCCTCTTCTGGCGTACAGGCATACATGGAGGCAGAATGTTGTATACATAATTAATAAATAAATCTTAAAAAAAAAAGAAAAAGAAAAGAAACTCGCAGGCAGGCAGGTAACCAGCCAGCCAGCCAGCCCCAGCACTTCTGCAGTGGAAGCAGGAGCACAGAGGTCAAGCTATTCTTTGCTGTATAGTCATTACCAGCTGAGCCAGGGCCTCACAGCCAAAGCCCTCAGCACAAAAGCAATGAGAATTTTCAAGCTCTTTTTAGGAACATTACTCCCCATTTGGTAATGAGTAAATGAGGAAAAGCAAAACTGCACCAATACCCTTTCAGTCGCAACAGTAGATTCTTGTTTAAATTTTTGAAGGGTGCCCATCAACAAGCCAAATATTCGTCGGTTCCTAAAAAACAGCAAAAGAAAATCAGTGCCTGCAGAATCTACACCAAATCTGCCATTTTTAAAGAGATCCTATAGGCATTTAACAAAATGTAATTTTTTTTTAAATACTCTATCTTATCTGGCATGTCCTGCAGATGATACCTTTGCTTCCCCTTTTCATCCATGTTTTGGTCCTGGATAAGATCTCTACGTGTGCGTTCTTTGGAGGTAGCTACAACGGAAGACTGCAGTGCTGGCTACAAGAGAAAAGGAAGTCTTTGTGATTTCCTGCACACGGGGAACATGCTTCTCAAAATGCACTAAGAATCGTGTTCATCCTCTAGTATTTAATTTCAATACCTTTTTAACATCATCATCTTCTGGGTCGCTCTCCTGGCGTGATTCTCTTCTTGTTCGCCGCTCCCCACCCAGCCTATCACAGGAAAAATAATCTAAATGATCACTGCAGAATCAAGTGAACGCATAACCAAAGGCAAAGCAGTTTTCTGGGACTCAGCTCCAGAAGCCACATTCCATCAGTTTACACCTCTTTTACTTTCTTGTCAGTGAAAAAATAGAAGCAAAACGCTCAAACCAAACTCTGCTCTCTTATGGCACCCACATTTCTCACAATGATTTCAAAATGATTAACAAAACAGAGAGTGTTAGTTACGTCTTCTACTCTTACTGACTTTTCTAAGACACTGGCTAGCCCAGGTCACCAAGGGACTCCAGGGAGTAGTGATAGGCTGCTAAATCAATACAAACACAGAAATATCCATCGTGTCCCAGAAGACAAGGAGGTACTGATGCTTCAGAAATCTTCTGAAAACATACCTACTGACTGCCCCTTCCAGGTCTCTCTGTTTGGCTGGGGGTCCTCCTCCACTATCTGAGAATCCACGCCTGCAATGAAGAACATTCAACAGAAAGCTTGAGAAATGTAAGTTAAATTGATATTTCTAGTTGGTGTGAAAGAACTTAATTGACTTCACAGAAAATAAAAACATTTCCAAATGTAGTAAACTTAAGTGAGCAGTCACAGGAAAACGCTGCCTTCTCCCCTTCTACAGGTCAATACTCTAACACCAATTATAGTCTTAGAAGTCAAAAAGCATTGACGGTATTTAAAAACACATTAAAGCTTTTAAGAACCTGTTCTAATTAATACTTTTTGGGGGGTGAGACAGGGTTTCTCTATGTAACAGCCCTAGCTGTCCTGGAACTAGCTCTTGTATACCAGGCTGGCCTCGAACTCACTAAGATCCACCTGCCTCTGCCTCCTGACTGCTGGGATTAAAGGGGTGCACCACCACCACCCGGCTCTCATTAATACTTTAACCTCTACTTTTCCATTACGTTTATTAAAAACCTAGCAGGTCATTACATCTGTCATATATTTGGTTCAATCTGATTTTTTTTTTCTCCCCAAGACAGGGTTTCAATGTATAACACTCCTGGATGCCCTGGAACTCGCTTTTTAGATCAGGCTGGCCTCGAACTCAGAGATCCATCTGCCTCTGCCTCCTGAGTGCTGGGATCAAAGGTAGGCGCCACCACCCCAGCTCCTCATAATTAAGTTTATAAATTTTAGCATTAGTTAACATACATGAAAGATCTTACCTTAGCAATAAACTACCACGTCCTCTACCTCCACCAGGACCAGAAAGGGCCAGCAATCTGGCTTGGATGGGCCTATAAAAGATTTGTAATCAGTGCACAAGCCCCTTTTAAACATACGCAAAGGCATCATATACTTCCACAGGCACGGCACGCCCTAAGGAAAACTGAGTTTCGGATCCACTTCTTTGAAACAGGAAATTATATTCCTCTTCCTTATTTCCCCAAGACCAGCATTTCGGAAAATGCATTTATCCCGAGGCCGCTACACATTAATAAGGCTCGACTGGATTAGCTCCTATCTGCCCGTCCAAAGAGAGGGACACCTAGACCAGAATAGGAAGAGGCGGCCACTCGCGTCCCCCGAGGGTCTCCGGTTTGGCCCGGGCTGGGGGCCGCCGGGGTGGAAAGGGGCTTTGTACTGCAGTTCCGGGCCTGCAGCGCCAAGGGCGGGAAGCCGTGGGCTCGGCCTTCCCACGGGTGCGGAAGCCATGCCGCGCAGCCAGGCTCGCTCTCCCTCGGTCAGCACTTGCGCTCAGCGCCCTAGGGCGCAGGGGTGGCGTTCCCCCCACTTAGCCGAGAAGCGTGCTCGGCTGCTGCCCGGGGAAGAGGCCTCATGACCCCGGCCAGCTGCCCTCCCGCCCCGGTTCGCCCCGACCCGAGGAGTGCCTCGCCGACCTCGCACGTTCCGTCCGACCCTCACCTCACATCGTTTGGGTCCCGCCCGGTGAGCTTGCGGATATTCTCGTCTACGTTCTTGAGGCTCTCTTTGGCCTTTTCTAGCTGCTCCTGCAAAGTTCTCACCGCGACCGCCATCTTCTCTCTGCAGCAGGCTTCGCGACTGCTCTACAGGCCGCGCAGTGCCGCGCCGCGCCCGCCGCCGGACGCGGAATGACTGACAGCTCGCCGCAGCCAATGAGCGCAGGCTGGGGCTTTCGGCCTCCACCACCCCGGGACCGGAAGGGGAAGACGCTTGCCGCTCCGTGACTCTGGATCAATGAGAAGCCGGCAGGGCGCTCGGCCCCTCCCCTTGCCGCCGGCGGGTGGTTGCGCTCCGCTTCTTGCGCAGAGCGGGGTGGGACTACGTCTGCACGCTAGACCCGAGCTGGTGGGTCCGGGAAGGCGGCACGTTAAGTTTGCGATGCCGCCGACTTTATAGTGATTTTAAACATCTGCTGACACCCGTGGGACGGGAGCGACCGTACCTTCCCTCTTTCCCTCCACAAGAAATTTCGTTAGGAAAGGGCATGGCAAGTAATGGTTGTTGCGCATGCCCAGAGTGCAGCTCCGGAGGCGCTTGGCTGCTTTCCATTAAAGTGAACTGAATGCAAAGTAGAGTCTTCAGCCTAACAGCTAATAATTGTTGTGGACACTGCAAATAACTTTGCATGCCTTGGTCAATAAGAACTAGAAACTTGGATAAAATGGTTATTAATGATAAGGAAATTGAGGCGTTGGTTTCCCTAGGTCAAGCAGATCAAGTCTCTATTGAGAGGTACTTCATGATCTGACCCAAGCAAGGCCTCTTCACCTAGCCTAGAGCCTGCTAATTTAATAGTGAGTCGGGGAAGTGGCCAGTTTTTTGCTGTGTGTTTCCCAGACTCCACTTTGACCTCCCTGCAATGCTTACATTGGAACTGGCTTTGTTCCAGAATGAATGGACAGGTTATAGTTCGGAAGATGATACACACCTTAGAAGATACAAAACCTTAGAGGATTGCTTGTGAAAGAAAGGACAGTTTTTGTTTTTAGTAACAGGAATTTGGTCTTAACCTGTATACTATTTATGCAGAGGCCCATAATTGGATAGGTGAGGAAGAATTTCACTATCTTATTAAATAGTAAATGTTACAGAACCTGTCATCTACAAAACAGGACAACACAGAGAAAATTCTCTCTCTAACAAAACAAAAACAGCCACTTGGGAGGCAGAGGCAGACAGATCTCTGAGTTCGAGGCCAGTCTAATCTACAGAGCGAGTTCAGGGATATCCAGCAATATATAGAGAAACCTTGCCTCAAATTACAATTGCCACCCATCCTTCCCAACGAAGAAGAAGAAGAAAGAGAAGAAGAAAAGAAGAAGGAAAGGTGGAGAAAAAGAAGGAGGAGAAGAAATATCTTTGAAAGAACTTGGGGAAAAAAGTGTAAAGATATTGATAAAAAGAAGTGAATGGAAGAAAAAAAAGAAGTGAATGGGCAGGCAGTGGTGGCGCACGCCTTTAATCCCAGCACTTGGGAGGCAAAGGCAGGCAGATCTCTGTGAGTTCGAGGCCAGCCTGGTCTACAAGAGTTAGTTCCAGGACAGGCTCCAAAGCTACAGAGAAACCCTGTCTCAAAAAAACAAAAAACCAAAACAAAAAAAAAAAAGTGAATGATATAGGGGCTGGGAGGTGGCTCAAAGGTTAACAGCTCTGACTGCTGTTTCGGAGGTCCTGAGTTCAATTCCCAGCAACCACATGGTGGCTCACAACCATTTGTAATGAGATCTGGTGCCCTCTTCTGACACACAGGCATATATTCAGGC
The DNA here is from genome assembly GCA_004026605.1 of Ondatra zibethicus. Taxonomy (NCBI): domain Eukaryota; kingdom Metazoa; phylum Chordata; class Mammalia; order Rodentia; family Cricetidae; genus Ondatra; species Ondatra zibethicus. Next base: position 90,158 of record PVIU01003745.1, on the reverse strand, counting down.
AGAACACTGTATACATAGTAAATAAACACATCTTTAAAAAAAAGAATGATATAGCATATTAGCAAGAAGTACTACAGAAAACGAAGATTGGGTGAGAGGTTATAAAGTTTGAAAATTATTTCATTCTAATTGTAAACATGGTCTCACTGAGTTGTTTATATAACTGAAGACAGGATCTTTTAAATTTTATGGTTATTTTGTGTGTATGAGTGTTTTGCCCACATACATGTTTGTACACTACATACATGCTTGATACCCTCAGAGACCAGAAGTAGGTGTTGGATCACTGGAACTGGAGTTACAGATGGTATGCTGGTCCTCTGGAAGAGTAGCTAGTTCTCTCAACCAATGGCCCACCTCTACAGCCCTGAAGACAAAGTCTGTATATATTTATATAAACTGTGTGACATGTAATATGTCAGTCTTGGTGTGGCAGGTGCCTTTTCCCTCTGAGTTATCGCATCAGCCAAATAAATCCTAACACTGTGGGAAGACACAACACATGTTCATGTTTCTAACACAGTGGGCTAGTTTAATGACCTTACCAGAACCCTACTTAGTATTGGGACTGGTGGAGCACGCCTGTAATCCTAGCACTTGAGGGCTGGAGAAATAGTTTAGCATTTAAGATTGGTTGCAGATTCTAGGCAGTGGTGACACACACCTTTAACCCCAGCACTCGGGAGGCAGAGGCAGGTGGATCTCTGTGATTTCAAGGCCAGCCTGGTCTACAGAGGGAGTTCCAGGGAAGTCAGGGATACACAGAGAAATATTGTCTCAAAAACCAAAACAAGGAAATAAACAAAAGATTGGTTGCTGTTCTTGCAAAGGATGCAGGTCTGGTTCTCAGCATTAGGTTGTATGTTTTTTTGAACCACCAGTCCCCAAATCATAACACAGAGACTTATTAAGTATGAAAGCTTAGTCTTGGCTTAGGATTGTTTCTAACTAGCTGTTATAACTTAAATTAACCCATTTTTGTTAATCTACATGCAGTTCTGTGGCTTGTGGCTTTTATCTCTCCTGCATGTCCTGCTTCCTCTTTGTCTTGCCGGTGACTCCTTTTTTTCTTCACTGAGCCCTCTTCCTAGCTAACTATTGGCCATTCGGCTCTTTGTTAAAGCAATCACAGTGATACATCTTCACAAAGTGTAAAGGACTATTCCGTAATATCAGGTAGTTCACAATTATCTGTAAATCCAGTTCTAGGGGGTCCCCCACCTTCTGGCCTCTGGAGCATCCATACTCACGTCTGTGCACAAGTACATATACATACACACAATTAGAAATAAAATAAATTTATGGGATTGGAGAGATGAGATGACTCAGTGGTTAAGAATACTGATTGTTCTTCCAGAGGATTGGTGTTTGATTACTGGTACCCACATGGCAGCTCACGACCATCTGTAGCTCCAGTTCTGTTCTAGGATGTCTGATGCCCTGTTCTGGGTTCCAAGGGCACCAGGCATGCAAATGGTGCATAAACATACATGTAGGCAAAACACCCATGCACATAAAAAAAATAATAAATTTTTCTGGGTAGTGCACACCTTTAATCACAGCATTTGGGAGGCAGAGACAGATGGATCTCTGTGAGTTCGAGGCCAGCCTGGTCTACAAGAGCTAGTTCCAGGACAGGCTTCAAAGCCACAGAGAAACCCTGTCTTGAAAAACCAAAAGAGAGAGAGAGAGAGAGAGAGAGAGAGAGAGAGAGAGAGAGAGAGAGATCATGGAAATCCTCCAGGCTGCTGCTGGTGAGAATAGAGCGGTGCCTCATATCTGTCCCCTTTGTACTGAAAGTCTCTGAAACTCTGTGATTACAGGCTCAGATCACCCCGTATGGCAGTCAGGTGGAACTTTTATGTTTGATTCATATGATGAATGACATAAATTAATCTAAATACTAGAAGGAACTTTTTAGGAAAACAGAACAAACACACCTATGCAGTTGTTTTAAGCAACAATTCCAAGTTCCTTAAGAACTTTGCCTAGAAAGATTGCAGGGAAAATGTTCTTTAGGAACTCCGTCAGCCATTTGCATTGGAGGGAGCTAGCTCTACTTGTCCCTTGAATCCAACTCCCCAAAATCTTTGCAGTCAAGACGGCTTTCAGGTTTTTTGTTTGTTTTTGTAATCTGATATTTGCAGTCTGAGCAGTGTTTAGAAGCAGGCGTGCTGATGCAAACTTTCAACGGCAGCACTTGTGAGACTGGAGGAGCCCAAAGGTTGAGGTCAGCTTGAGCTACGCAGAGACACTCTTCCCATACCCCCAATTCACTCATTCTTTTCGTTTATGAGACAGGGTCTTACATCTCAAGATGCTCAAATGGGTCACAAACCATATAGCTGCAGATGACAGATCTTACTCCTCTTGCCACTTTAGCAGTGTTGTGTATCCGCATGTGCTCCTAAGTGCACGTGGCCACAGTGACCAAAGGAATCAGATCCTCTCTTGTAGCTGGACTTACAGGCAGTAGAGAGGCACTTAATGTGGGTGCTAGAATCGAGTTTGAGTTCTCTTAACCACTGAGCCATCCCTCCGGCCCACGTTTTATAATTAGCACCAAGATAACAGGAACATTTTTGTTTGTTTGCTTTGTTTTTGGAGACAGGGTTTCTCTGTTTAGCTTTGGAGCCTCAACTCAAGGCTGGCCTCCAACTCACAGAGATCCTTCTGCCTCTGCCTCCCGAGTGCTGGCATTAAAGGCCTGTGCGCTACCACCACCTGGCCAAACAGATTTTCTTCAGTTTAGCAATACTTAAATGTATTTTTTTTTTTTTGACAGAGGTCTCATTTTGTAATTTACGCTGGTCTCAAACTCAAGGCAATCCTCCTGCCTCAGCGTGCTGGGATTACATGAACGAACCACTACGCCCGACTTCCAAGGCAGACCTTGAGTTTTGCCCTTCAGCCCTAGGGCACCTCGACTCTGCTTCGTCCTGGAGAAAAGACCTTTCTCCTGTGTGAGAACCTGGGCTGGCTGGTAGCAGCACCCTTATCACCTCTCTCCCAGAGCCCGGCAGAGCACCGGAAGTTGCTCACCCCCAGACCGGAAATTGCTCACGCCCCGCGCCCGGCGCCCTAGTCTTGGCGGGGTGTGGAGCTGTCACAGCGTCTCGGGGCCCGGTGGCGGCGGCCCTGGGGAGGGGCGCGGTCGGTCCACGGCGGCCTTCCGCGGCCTTGGCAGCGGGGTTAGGCCGCTGCTCTCGGGGTCCGGCGCGGGCTACCGGGAACCGCGAGTCCCGCACTAAATTGGAGCCGACTCGGCGCTGGAGGCATCGGCGGGAAATGGCGGACGAGGCGTTGTTTTTGCTTCTCCATAACGAGATGGTGTCCGGAGTGTACAAGTCCGCGGAGCAGGGGGAAGTGGTGAGTGCTGCCACGTACCCAGGGGTCCTGCGGGGACGCACCCCGGGGTCCTGCGGGATGCACCCCGAAGCCCTGCGGGACGCACCCCCGGATCCTGCGGGATGAACCCTGGAGTCCTGCGTGACGCACCCCGGGATCTTGCGGGATGCACCTTGGGGTCCTGCGGGACGCATCCCGGGATCCTGCGGGACGCACCCCGGGATCCTGCTGGACGCACCCTGGGGTCCTGCGGGATGCACCCCGGGATCCTGCTGGACGCACCCTGGGGTCCTGTGGGATGCACCCCGGGATCCTGCTGGACGCACCCTGGGGTCCTGCGGGATGCATCCCGAGGTCCTGCGGGGACTCTTCCGTTTTTCTCCCGTCCCTCTGCCGCAGACGCTCATTAGGTTAGACCGAACTGGTCCACCTCGAGGCATCGCACAGCGTATAACCTGTGTCTCGGCTGTCTGCCCCAAGTTAGTCTCGCATCCCTTTCTGTTTTGTGTCTTCAGTTTGGGGTATTCGTGTCAGTACAATATGTTTTTTTTGGGTGCATACCACAGATTTTTTTATAATTGGCTCTATGAGGATTTACTGGAGAGCAGCTGATTTTGGCATATCTGGTTAAATTTTCTGGTGCTCCCAGCACTTGGAGAGGCCCACTACCGCCATCCCAGAGAGACTCTTTCATCTCTTGACTCAGAATACCACTCCACACAATTCCAGGACCGAACCGTGATGAACCTTGGGGTTAAAGCATAGGAAACTTTACAAGATTTTTAGCAATAATTGTGAATACACTTAAATTAATTACTTAAAATATTTGGTGTTCACTTTATCAGAGCTGGTTTTAGGAGTTTGGCCCCATCCTTATGGAGGTTACGTCGGATGTGGAAGTTCTTATTTCCTCATGAGTCTTTTAGAAAACATGAGTGTTTTAGAAAACATCTAGTGAGACTGGAATTTAATGATTAAAATATTGGGTCGCAATTAGGCATTAAATCACAGAATGTTATCGAAATTTAGAAATGAGACAGTGTGAAGTTATGGTCAGGTCAGCAGGCCTTTTTTTTTTTTTTAAACCCATTAGCCCTGGTTTGCCTGAAACTCCATATGTTGATCAGGCTGGACCGGAACTCACAAAGATCCTCTTAACTCTGCCTCCCTAGTGCTGGTATTAAAGGCATGTGCTGACACACCTGGCAGTAGCCCCCCCCCTTTTTTTTAGGTTTATTTATTTATTATATATAGTGTTCTGTCTGCATATATGCCTACTCACCAGAAAAGGGCACTAGACCTCATTACAGATGGTTGTGAGTCACCATGTGGTTGCTGGGAATTGAACTCAGGACCTCTGGAAGAGCAGCCAGAAGCCAGTGCTCTTAACCTCTGAGCCATCTCTCCAGCCCCAGCAGCCCATTCTTTAATGCTGCTGATAAAGAGGGTGAAGGCCAGGGAAGGAAAGCATCCTGGTTACAGTCACAGAGTTAGGAAAGAGTGAGGACTTTGTTTTTGAGACAGGGTCTTACTGTTTATCTCTGTCTGGCCTGGAACTTGCTATATGTAGACCCGGCTGGTTTCAAACTCACAGAGATCTGCCTGCCTCTGTCTCCCAGATGTTTTTCAGTGGGGGACTTAAAGTTAGGGAATGGAGTGGTCCATTTGCTTGTTATGATAGCTCAGCATGTGGACTAGAGAAATATCTTTGTAGTGAGGAGATGTATTATTGCAGGAGTCAGGGCAGGGGATGATCGAGGTCTGAACTAAAACAGATAGTGAGAACAGAGAGGAGACTTAAGAGGTAGGGAGGTGGACTCTAAGCTTTGGCTCAATACGGGAATGGAGGTAAAATTATCCTGTGTAGATAAGGCATGTGGGTTGGATGGATGCATGGTTAATAAGAAATGGGGTGAAGAGAAGAAGTATGGAAACTAGGGGGCTGGAGAGATGGCTCAGAGGTTAAAAGCATTGCCTGCTCTTCCAAAGGTCCTGAGTTCAATTCCCAGCAACCACATGGTGGCTCACAACCATCTGTAATGAGGTCTGGTGCCCTCTTCTGGCCTGCAGGCATACACACAGACAGACTATTGTATACATAATAAATAAATATTATTTTAAAAAAAAGAAGTATGGAAACTATTGAGTTATTATATGCAGGTCTAATTTCTGAGACACTTAAGGAACTGTGCTGACAGATTGTAAAGTACAAGAAAGATGGGCATGGTGTAATTAAAAATACCATTAGGAAGACGATTGAAACTGAGGGTTTTGGTTGTTTAGAGACAGGATCTCACAGTAGCCCTGGTTGACCTGGAGCTTCAGTGTTACCAGGACGGCCCCAAACTCTACCTCCCAAGGGCTGGGATTAAAAACATGTGACACCACACCTGGCCTTCAATTTTTAAAATTTATTTATATGGATACTTTGCCTGTGTGTATGCCTGTGCATTCCATGCATGCCTAATGCCACAGAGCCAGAAGAGGGCTTCATAGTCCCTGGAACTCGAGGTACAGACAGTTGTGAGCTGCTGTGTACCCACAGTTGTAGTTGTCTTCTGGAAGAACAGCTTGTGCTTGTAACTGCTGAGCCATCCTAACAGCCTCCTCAAATTCTATTCTTTTTTTCTTGTTTGCTTTTTTTTGTTGTTGTTGTTGTTTTGAGATAGGGTTTCTCTATAACAGCTCTAGATATCCTGGAACTCACTCTGTTAGACCAGATTGGCTTTGAACTCACAGAGATCCACCTGCCTCCGAGTGGAATGTACCACCACTGCCCAGCTCAAATCCTGTTTCTATTTATACCTTTCTATAACAGATACCCCTCACCTTTATACATTTGTTATTTGCCCTAAGTTTACATTTAGGCTTTTCTCACCCCAAACAATAGTAATACATTTCTATTCCTTTATCTTTTATCATGAAATCCCACCCCTTTTCCTTCCTTCCTTCCTTCCTTCCTTCCTTCCTTCCTTCCTTCCTTCCTTCCTTTCTTCCTTCCTTATTTCTTTGTTCACTAATGTATGTTTTTGCTATTTTTATGAAAAATCAGCTGTGGCTGTGTGAGTTTGTTTCTGGGATTGGTCTTTGTGTCTGCTTTTGTGCCAATATCATGCTGTTTTTGTTACTATAGCTCTGGACTGTAATATAAAATCAGATATTGTAGCCAGGTGGTGGTAGCACACGCCTTTAATCCCAGCACTCAGGAGGCAGAGGCAGGTGGATCTCTGTGAGTTTGAGGCCAGCCTGGTCTACAAGAGCTAGTTCCAGCACAGGCACCAAAGCTACAGAGAAACTTTGTCTTGAAAAAGATAATCAGGCCGGGCAGTGGTGGCGCACGCCTTTAATCCCAGCACTCGGGAGGCAGAGGCAGGCGGATCTCTGTGAGTTCAAGTCCAGCCTGGTCTACAAGAGCTAGTTCCAGGACAGGCTCCAAAGCTACAGAGAAACCCTGTCTCGAAAAACCAAAAAAAAAAGAAAAAGAAAAAGATAATCAGATATTGTGATGTCTCTCACATTACTCTTTCCACTCAGGATTGCTTTGTTTTATGTGAATTTTTAGGTTTCATTTGTCTGGTTCTGTGAGGATGTAACTAGAATTTTGATAGGGGTTGGGTGCCAACTTCCACAGTATATGTTCTAATCCATGAACACGAGAGGTATTTCATCTATTGCCTTCTTTTTTCCTTTCTTTTTTTTTTTTTTTTTTTTGGTTTTCAAGACAGGATTTCTCTGTAGTTTTTGGTACCTGTCCTGGAACTAGCTCTTGTAGACCAGACTGGCCTCGAATTCAGAGATCCGCCTGCCTCTGCCTCCCAAGTGCTTGGATTAAAGGCGTGCACCACCACTGCCCGGCTTTATTTTTTAATTTAAATTTTTTTAAAAATGTTTTCTTTAGGGCTGGAGAGATGGCTCAGGGGTTAAGAGCACTGACTGCTCTTCCAGAGGACCCGGGTTCTATTCCCAGTACCCACATGGCAGCTCACAACTGTCTAATAGTTGCAGGGGATCTGACACCTTCACACCAATGCACATAAACTAAAGTTAAATAAACCATAAAAATATTTTTTAAAAAATGTTTTCTTTATTATTTATTATGTATACAGTAATTCTGCCTGCTATACACCTGCAGGCCAGAAGAGGGCATCAGATCTCATTATAGAAGGTTATAGCCACCATGTGGTTGCTGGGAATTGAACTCAGGGCCTTCGGGAGATCAGTCAGTGATCTTAACCTCTGAGCCATCTCTCCAGCCCTAATTTAAAAAAATTTTTGAGAATTTGGTGCATTAGTACCGTTTTTGCATCACATCCACTCCTTTTTTCTCTTCCAACTTATCCCATGTCCCCCCACTTTCAAACATGACCTATTCTTTTTTTTTTATTTTTTTTATTTTTGAGACAGGGTTTCCCTGTAGTTTTTGGTGCCTGTCCTAGAACTAGCTCTTGTAGACCAGGCTGGCCTCAAACTCACAGAGATCCGCCTACCTCTGCCTCCCGAGTGCTGGGATTAAAGGCGTGCACCACCATCGCCCGGCCTATTCTTAATTATTATCCACACACACATACCCTACTGAGTCCCTCTGGCGTTGTTTAGGGCTGTAGTATTGTATGTAGTGTTCAGGGCTGACCACTTGGGATTGGATAACCTGTCAGGGACTTTTCCCTCAAGAAGACTGATTCTCCCTTGCTCTGCGGTTCCTAATTGCTCATAGCTCCTCATTTTGGGGCGGGGCCTGTGAGATCTCCCGTCTGTTGGCATGCCAGCTGGTATTGTTACTGTGTAGGTCTTGTTTAGGTGACTGTGTTGTTGAGAGTTTACGAGTGCACTTCCCTGTCATATACAGGAGGCATGAGAAAGTCGCATAGCAGACGCTCTGGTCCTCTGGCTCTTGCAGTTTTATGCCGCCCTCCCCATCTTCCCTGAGCCTTATGTATAGGGGTTGGGATGTAAATGTATCATTTGGCATTGGGCAGCTCAGTCAGTTGTCTTCTGAAGAAACACATCTAGGTATAAAGTAAGTATCGAGAGTGCAGTTAGAAATTACCCTGGCCTAGGAAGAGGGTAGTGGAGGTTCTCTAGAGTTCATGACTTCGCAGGTAGTTGGCTAGGGTCATAGTACAGGCATGAGTTCCTTCCCCTTGAACAGGGCTTATGTCCAATTAGGTGGTTGCTGGTTACCCCGAAGATGTAAGTGCCGTACCCTTGGGGACATTCTGCCATGCTGGTCATTGCTGTGGTTTATAGGCATCCCAGGTGGGTAGGACTGTTGATTGCAGTTCTCCCTTGGCAGTTTGCATACCATATTTGGATACTGTGGTAGCTATCCTTCAGGGAGTGTTCTTCTAATCCGTTGCAGCCCAATTTGTCCAAGCTCTGTGCATGAAGTGTGTTGTGTCTTCATCAATAGGGTTTTCTTTTTTTTTTAAATTATTTATTTATTATGTATACAATATTCTGTCTGCGTGTATGCCTACAGGCCAGAATAGGGCACCAGACCTCATTACAGATGATTGTGAGCCACCATGTGGTTGCTGGGAATTGAACTCAGGACCTTTGGAAGAGCAGGCAATGCTCTTAACCACTGAGCCATCTCTCCAGCCCCAATAGGGTTTTCTTACTTCAGGTTCTGGGAGGCAGCCAATGACAAGGGCAATAGCCTGTATTGTTTTGGAAAGTCTCCTGAGCTCCTCTTAGCAGCAGCTCTCAGAGTGGTGTCCCACACCTGGCACTGAGGTTTTTGTTAGTTAGCCTGTGGCTCTGTGGTATCTTCTAAAGTGGTGTAACTTCATTCAAGTGTGTGTGTGTGTCTGTGTCTGTGCCTGCGTGCGTGCCATACTTACAATGCACATGTGGGAGTCGGGACAAGTTGAGTTGGACTCACACAGTGGATGGAGTGAGCCAACTCAATTTGTCCTCTGACTCCCACATGTGCATTGTGAGTATGGTGCACACACGTGTACGCACACTACATGTAAGACAAATTTAGGGCTGTTGAGTTGCCTACTTACAAAGGTGCCTGCTGCCATGCCTGAGGACCGGAGTCAAATTCATATGGGGAAAGAGAGCTAATGTCTACAAATTGTCCTCTTCTGCTTGTGTGCCGTGATGGCCCTCAAAATACTTATAGTAGGGACTGGTTAAGAGCACTAGTTGTTCTTCCAGAGGACCCTGGTTCAATTCCCAGCACCCACATGGCAGCTCACAACTCTCTGTAACTTCAAGATCGGACACCCTCAAAACACCAATGTACATAAAGATAAAATAAATATTAAAAAATACCTAAAATAAAACATTTAAATAGAAAGTTGTTAAAGTTTTTATTGTGAGCCTCTTCTACCTTAAAGTAATAGTGAATTGCCTCCCTCCCCCCGATTTCTTTCTTTGTAAGTGGTATATAGAAAAGATACTGATTGGGCTAGAGAGATGGCTCAGGGGCTAAGAGCACTTTGTGCTCTTCCAGAGGTCCTGAGTTCAATTCCCAGCAACAACATGGTGGCTCACAAGTATCTGCAATAAGATCTGGTGCCCTCTTCTCTGTAGGCATACTTGCAGGCAGAACACTGTATACATAATAAATAAATCTTTTAAAAAAAAGGTATTGATAAAAAAAATTTAGTTTGTTTGTATGTCCATGTGTGTCCATGTCCCCGAGTGTGCCATGTGCATGTCATAGTGCACATGTGGAGGTCAGAGAATTCCTGGAGTTCTTTCTCTCTTTTAGCATGGGTCCTATGGATTAAGTCATCAGGGTTGGTGGGAAGTACCTTTACCTGTTGAGCCATCTTCCTGGCCTCTGATTTCTAGTTCATTGTTTTAAAATACAGATGTCTTAGAATTCTAAGAGTATTCAAAACTTTTTTTTTAATAGGAAAATGGACGATGTATTACTAAGCTGGAAAACATGGGGTTTCGAGTGGGACAAGGATTGATAGAAAGGTGAGCAGTATGGATTTGAAAATTTTCTTCCAGGTAGGTTATAAACACAAATCAATTTCAAATCATTACAGAAGCTTGAGATGTTTTGTTTTTATTTAATTCTTTTCTGTTTTGTGGTTGATAAGTTGAACATGTTCTTTAGAGGCTGCTGGTATATCAGTAGTAGAGCATGTGTTTAGTGAGCATGAGGCCCTGGGTTCCATCACTGGAAAAAAAATAATTCTCTTTAGATCTGATGCTACTTTAATTCTGTTATTCAGGCTTTATTATTTTTGTTTATGGACATGGCCTTGCTGTGTGACCCAGATTGTCTTCAGACTTATTCCCGCTGTCAGTCCTCTGAGTGCTGGGATTATAACCATTCTCTACTGTGCCCAGCCTCCTGTTTCATGTTTTCATAATTGAGGAAGACCTATTTTACATAGATGATTTTTCCCCCCATGAAAGGACTAATATATTGAAATTCCTATTTACAGTCTCATTGCATTTTCTGCTTAGGGCTTAGTAGGTTTTTAAAAATGGAATGGAATTTTGTTTAACTGCATAGGCATAGAAATGCCTTGAAGTCTAAGTTCATGATCTTTGCTTTTTTGTATTCCTTTCTGAATATCTAAATAGTTGAATTTAGATAGATTATATTTTACATAAAACACTCCAGTTATGCTTACTTTTTGGGCAGGGGGGTTTCAAGACAGTGTTTCTGTGTTAACCTTGGCTGTCCTGGAACTTGCTCTGTAGACCAGGCTGGCCTCAAACTCACAGAGATCTGCCTGCATCTGCCTCCTGAGTGCTGGGATTAAAGGTGTTCACCACCACTGCCTGACTTTCTGTCTTCTTTCCTTTTTTCCTTGTTGAGATAGAGTTTCCTACTGTATCCCAACCTTCCACCCTGCCCTGGAACTCGTATAGTCCAGGTTGGGCCTCCGACCTGTGGAGACCTTACCTCAGCCTCTAGAGTGTTGGATTATAGCACAAACCACCATGATCACTTGCATCATTTTTGTTTTTTTTCATGTGCTAATTTGAATTATCTCTGAAAGTATGACTGATTAATAACAAATAGACTCTTGAGTCTCATGATTACATAACAGATTGTTCATACACTGAGATGACATGGGCTTTGCTTGGTATTTATCCCTGTATGACTGTCAGTAAATGTCTAGTGCTAGTGGCATTTAGAAATTTGTAAATAATTTGCTTTTTCTTAGAAAAAACTTCCTCCTTTGTTTCCTTTGGAAGAAATATATTGTATTACTTCAAGTTGATCTTTTTAGGTTTACGAAAGATACTGCAAGGTTCAAGGATGAATTAGACATCATGAAGTTCATATGTAAAGATTTTTGGACTACAGTATTCAAGAAACAAATTGATAATCTAAGGACAAATCATCAGGTATTTAGATAAATCTGTTCTTTGTTGATTTGAAGACCTATTTTCTGAAAGTCACTTAATGTGAATGTCCTTTGTATCAAGTATTTACTGTCCTATGGTTGTGTGTGATGTGTGTGGGAATGTAGCTGCTTGCGTGGCTCATACATCCCAGTGAGGGTAGAGGACAGCTTCCAGGAGTTGTTTTTCCTACTGAAGGTTCCAGGATCCAGAAGAGATTGTGAGGCTTGTGCACAAGTGCTTTTACATGCTGAGCTATCTTTGTTGGCCCTTAATATACTTATTTAAATTAAATTTTTTGGGAATTTGTTTTTATGTACATAAGAGCACCAGGTCATAAGAGGCTGCCGGATTTCTTGCAGCTGGAGTTACAGAAGTCTGTGAGCTTCAGTGTTCCTGCTCGCCCTGAACCTGGGTCCTACGCAAATGTAGCAGGTGATCCTAATAGCTGAGCCATCTGTCTCTCCACTCACCTAGGACTCTTTTTTTTGGGGGGGGGGTAAACTTTGTTTTTCTAATAATATTGGTAAGTCAAGTCTTTTTCTATAGTAGGCTAAAGGAAATAAGGAAGAGCCGTAGTTATCATTAACTATAACTGTTTCTTTCCTCTAATTACATAAGTTGTGTTATAATTTAAAATGTAGCATCAGGAGGCAGAGAGTTCGGGGCTAGCATGGTCCACAGAATGAGTTCCAGGATAGCCCGGGTGACATAGAGAAACCCTGTCTTGAAAAACCAAAAAAAAAAAAAAAAAAAAAATAGCAAATGGGGGCTGGAAAGATGACTCAGTGGTAACCACTAGGCATGTATTGTTCTTCTAGAGGACATGAGTTTGGTTCCCAGAACCCACGACAGATGTCTCACAAGCTCTTAATATTTTAGTTCCAGGAGGATTCAGTGTGTCTGGCTTATTTGGGAATCCACATGCATGCACACACACATAACTATAAACATATAATTAAAAATAAAACCCAGCTGGGCATGGTGGTACATGCAACAAAACAAAAAGTAGCCTCTATCAGTGGGCGAAGGGACACCTCATTTTTGGTATTTTTATACCTGGGGGCTTTCTACATTCAGGTAGGAACGTCATTCGTGGCAGTGATTCAGTGAGAAAGAGATCAGTCTGTGAGTTAAACTTGACTAACTCACTGACTACAAGTTTGTGCCACAACTGGGTCTATGAATAGAGGTGGACAAAACAGGGTCCTTTTTAGCATTCGTGAAGGGTCCCTGGACACAGCTCTTCATTCCACTGGCTAGAAATGATAAAATGGATCTTCTTTTCCAAAACATTTTTTTCAATAAAACTGTTAGAACTGGGAAAAACAAAATTTGTAGAATGTAGCACAACAGAGTAATTGGTTTAGGATTGATTCATTATTATCCAGAAATATGATAGTATTCAGAACTATGTCATATTTATATCTTTAGAATAAAGATTTTTTTGTTTGTTTGTTTTTGTTTTGTTTTGGAGCCTGTCCTGGAACTAGCTCTTGTAGCCCAGGCTGGCCTCGAATTCACAGAGATCTGCCTGCCTCTGCCTCCCCAGTGCTGGTATTAAAGGTGTGCACCACCACCACCCTGCTAGAATAATTTCTAAAGTCTAATTCATAGACCATATTTAACTCATAGACCATATTTAACTCTTAAATAATGTGCTTTGGTTTGACCAGAGAGATGGCTCAGTTAAGAGCTCATGATGTTCTAACAGAGGGCCCGAGTTCAGTTCCCAGGATCTCTGTCAGGCACTCATAGCTGCCTGTAATTCCAGCTCCAGGAGATCTGATGTCTTTTCTTACCTCAGTGAGCAGTTACACCGATGTGCACATTTTCACACACAGATACACACAAAATTTTTGTTTGTTTGTTTTTTAGTTTTTCAAGACAGGGTTCTCTGTGTAACAGCCCTGGCTGTCCTGGAACTCCCTTTGTAGACCAATCTAGCCCTGTACTCATAGAGATCCACCTGCCTCTGCCTAACCAAGTGCTGGGATTAATGGTATGTGCCAAAATCGCCTAGCCCACACAAACAATTTTAAAAAATGAATCTTTTTTCCATTTGATATTTTTTTGCTTCTTTATCAAATATCAGGTGTTTGAAGATGTGTGGATTGATATCCGGGTCTTCTATTTGGTTCCATTGGTCCTCCTGTCTGTTCTTATGCTGGTACCAGGCTGTTTTCAGTACTGTAGCTCTGTAGTATAGTTTGAAGTCAGGGATTGTGATACCTCCAGAAGTTCTTTTGTTGCCCAGGATTGTTTTGGCTATCCTGGTTTTTTGCTTTTCCAAATGAAGTTGAGTACCTTTCTTTCAAGGTCCTTGAAGAATTTTGTTGGGATTTTGATCATTGCATTGAATCTGTAGATTGCTTTCAGGAGGATTGCCATTTTTACTATATTAATTCTGCCTACCCAAGAGCATGGGAGGTCTTTCCATTTTCTGGTGTCTTCTTCAATTTCTTTCTTCAAAGATTTAAAGTTCTTGTCATACAAGTCTTCCACTTGTTTGGTTAGAGTTACTCCGAGATATTTTATGCTATTTGTGGCTATTGTGAAGGTTGTTGATTCTCTGATTTCTTCCTCAGCCCTTTTATCATCTGTGTACAGGAGGGATACTGATTTTTTTGAGTTAATCTTGTATCCTGCTACATTGCTGAATGTGTTTATGAGTTGTAGAAGTTCTTTGGTAGAATTTTTGGGATCACTTATGTAAACTATCATATCATCAGCAAACAGTGAGAGTTTGACTTCTTTTCCAATTTGTATCCCCTTGATCTCTCTTTTGTGTTGTATTCCTCTAGCTAGGACCTCAAGAACTATATTGAATAGGTATGAAGTGAGTGGACAACCTTGTCTTGTTCCTGATTTCAGTGGAATCTATGGGAGTTTCTCTCCATTTAGTTTGATGTTGGCTGTTGGCTTACTGTATATTGCCTTAATTATGTTTAGGTATGTTCCTTGTATCCCTGCTCTCTCCAAGACTTTTATCATAAAGTGAAGTTGTATTTTGTCAAATGCTTTTTCGGCATCTAATGAGATGATCATGTGGTTTTTATTTTTCAGCTTGTTTATATGATGGATTACGTTGACAGATTTTCATATGTTGAGCCATCCCTGCATCTGTGGGATGAAGCCGACTTAGTCATGGGGGATGATGGTTCTGATGTGTTCTTGGATTCTGTTTGCTAGTATTTTATTTAGTATTTTTGCATCCATGTTCATGAGTGAGATTGGTCTGTAATTCTCTTTCTTAGTATTGTCTTTCTGTGGTTTGGGTATCGGTAATTGTAGCCTCATAAAAAGAGTTTGGCAATATTCCCTCTGTTTCTGTTGTGTGGAATAATTTGAGGAGTATAGGAATTAGTTCCTCTTTGAAAGTCTTGTAGAATTCTGAGCTGAAACCATCTGGTCCTGGGCTTTAAAAAATGAATCTTATAAAAGAACTTGTTTGGGTGTGCAGTAGTTGGTTTGTATTTTTTTATTTATTTATTGATTCATTCACCTATCTATCTATCTATCTATCTATCTATCTATCTATCTATCTATCTATCTATCTGTATGTGTCTATTTATCTACCTGTCTTTTCCATTTTATCTATTTATTTATTGAGACAGAGATTCACTCTATAGTCAGGCTGCTGACTTTCTGATGGAGTCATAGCCATGGTAAACTACACCCGCCTAGGATAAGGTAATTTTTAAGGATTGAAGACTAGATTGACTTCTGATATTGTTTTTTGATTGTCAAACAGGGCATATATGTGCTTCAGGACAACAAATTTCGACTGCTTACTCAGCTGTCTGCGGGAAAACAGTATTTAGAACATGCATCAAAGGTATTTAATAAAATTTGATTTCGTAATAAAACAAAAAAATTTGGAATAATGGGAAAAATGACAAAGCCAGTCACAACTGATTGAAATTAAACATAGTAATTTCAGCAGCTCATTGAGGAACCCATGTTCATGTTCTTAAATGATCCTCTATTTTTATTTATTTATTTATTTATGAAACGTGGTGGAAGGAGAGAACCGAGTTCTGTTCTGTTTTTTTTTTTAGATTTATTTATTTATTATGTATACAGTGCAGTCCAGAAGAGGGCACCAGATCTCATTAAAGATGACTGTGAGCCACCATGTGGTTGCTGGGAATTGAACTCCGGACCTTTGGAAGAGCAGACAAATCTCTTTAACTACTGAGCCATCTCTCCAGCCCCCTCTTTTTTCTTAAAAGTAGATCTTTCTTATTTTTTTCTTTCTAGATTTTTTATTTTCTTATTTTGCATGTATGAGTGTTTTGCCTGATTATATATTGTGCACCATTTCTGTGCCTGATGCCTAAGGAAATGGTGAGCTTCCATGTGAGTGCTGGGGATTGAATTCCTGTCCTTTGTAAGAATAACAAGTGCTCTTAACCATTGAGCCAACTCTCCAGCCCCCTATTTTTTCTTTACCTGAACATTAGTTAAGAATTCCAAGTTAAGAATGCCTTTTAGTAAACTGTTTTGCCAGTGGCGGCAGCAGCAGCGCATGCCTTTCTCCTAGCACTTGGAAGGCAGTGGTAGGCAGTTTGAGGCCAGCTGGTATTAAAGGCCTATGTCACTGTGCCTGACAGAATAACAAATTTTAATGTAAGCATTCCTATGTATTAATTAAAGTGTCTAAGCAAGTATTATTTACTACTTATCTGTAAATATTTGTTCATTCTTCAATTTTCTATTAAGTTTTACAAATTACCATACAAAGATAAATCATACAAAGATTTCATGATTCTTCTTTCATGTATGCTTTGTTCTTATTGGTCCTCCTTGCCTACCTCCCTCCCCTTGTCTGCCTTCTTCGTGCTGACCTCCTAAGTCTCCTTCTAATATCCTCCTTCTGCCTTCATGTCACAAGGATTATAATACCCTCTTTTTTGCTTATAAAAATTTCCCTCCTATATCTGAAATAGATTGCAAATACAGTGTAGTTATGATGTAGAAATCACAGAGCTAGAACCATATGAAGTTAGGCTTCAAGCATTTTTATGGTTAATATACATACATACACACACACATACACATTATTGCTCTTTTTATTCACATTTTACTATTTTTAGCTTCCGCTTAACTTTGGGGCATCTTACTTTCTTCAGTTGTGAAGAATAAGTTAAAGATTTTTCTTGCTGGGGCACTGAATTGATGTCTGCTGAGTTAAAAGCACTTATTACAAAGCCCAGGCTAGTCTCCAACTTGTAGTGATCCATTTGCCTGAGCCGCCTGAGTTCTAGGATTACAGACAAGCTTCATAGTCTTAAACAAGATGAGATGTTTGGTTTTAGGAAGCTGGATACGATAGCACATGCTTGTAATCCCAGTATTTGGAGACAGAAGCCGGAGTAGGAAGTTTGAGTCCTGACTGACTTACTTGAGACCCAGTCTCAAAGAGGAAAAAGGAAAAAGAAGCACAGGGATCTCTGCTTAGTCAGCAGTATTGATAGGAAGGCCTAGAAGATAGAAATTAAGGAGGCTAAAGTGACTAGCTGTGCTAGCTTCTAGTTAGGTCCCTGTGCACAGCGTGGAGAACACTCACAGGCCAATGCTGTTGTTTCTTGAACTAAACTTAACCTGTTGTCGTTCTGCGGTTACACTAGATTCAGAGCCTTGTTCTGCAGCACCAGGTTGGTTAAGCATAGTCATTTGCCCATGTGCTTTAGTACAGTTAGCTTTAACTCCAACAGTCTTTTTACAATGTCTGCACTGTTTCTTTCTTTCTAGTTAGAGGTTGCGTGGTATGCAGCCTTACTTACTATGTAGCTCCGGCTGATCAGCCTGGCCTTGAACTCAGAGATCAGCCTGCTTCTGATTAAAGGCCAGCTTCACAGCTTCATTCTTCCTTACCCCTGCCTTTTACTCTTGCTCTCACCTCCTTGTTCTCCCCTTCTCTCATTCTCCTGTTTAAATACAGCAATGATGTATTGACACCATAGCTTAAATCAATTCTGTGTTTACCGATACCTTATTGTTTTAGTAAATCCTTAATATTTTTTGTATTTTTTCCTCCTTTTAGTATCTAGCATTTACATGTGGCTTAATCAGAGGTGGCTTGTCAAACTTGGGAATAAAAAGTATTGTAACAGCTGAAGTGTCTTCAATGCCTGCCTGTAAGTTTGTTCATCTTACATATGTTTTACATCTTTTTTTTCAGGTCTGTTTCTTTTAAATTTTTAGTATCATTTATTTCACATTTATTTTGGTAATATGTAATATCTTTTCACTCAAGGACTAACCAAGAACAAAATTTCAATGTATTTCTTTTATTTTCCTTTTTTTTTTTTTCAGGACAGGGTTTCTCTGTGTAGCTTTGGCCTATCCTGGAACTCTCTCTGTGTACCGGGCTAGCCTTGAACTCACAGAGATCCGCCTGTCTCTGCCTCCCGAGTGCTGGGATTAAAGGCATGTGGCACCACTGCCCAATTGGATTTCTTTTCTATCCACTGACAAATTAGTAATGAAATACTAAGAACTGCTAGGCATGGTGGCTCATGCCTTTAACCCTAGCACTGAGAAAGCAGAGGCAGGGAGTATCTGTGAGTTCGAAGCTTGCCTGGTCTGGTCTACATAGTGAGCTCCAAGCCAGGGCTACATAATGAGACTTCCTTGTCTCAGAACACACACACACACACACACACACACACACACACACACACACACACACACACACACAGGGGGGGGCAGGATGTAGGAAAGACACCTCCTCATAAACCAGACAACTGTCCAATGGGGCTAGATTTTATTGGCTACCTTAAGGAGTGTGAAAAGACATTTGACACAGCAAGTTCTTTGAGTGAAACTACTTCCTGAATGGAAATGAATATGCTTGTTTTCCTTATGCCTGAAAATCAAAGAGTAATTGTTTTGTTTTCTGTTCTATTCTTCAGGCAAATTCCAGGTGATGATACAGAAGCTATAGAGTGCAGTGAAACACGAGAGAGGCTGCTCCTATGCACAGTACTGCAAGTGCTGATCTCTGCTCATCATTGGAGGGCTGTGCTGGAGCAGAGGGCTTACTTCACTGGATTCACATAGACCAAATCAATGGCTATCGATAAGGTCCTTCCACCATGCCGTAAACTAGCTGAACTGTTTGACTGATGTCAGTGAACTCGACACCAAGATGTACAGCTCTTTATTTTAAACATCTTTATTTCCTAGTGTGATATGTATTTAACCATAGATTGAGAAGTGAAACTCAGGGTGTGTTGAATTGCTGTATAGAAAAATATGCAACAATCAGAATAGTTTCTATTCAAATGACCAAATTTGTTAAAGTATAAATGTGTTTTAGTTATTTAAAAAAAACCAAACCACTATGCTAAATTAAGCTTAATTTTTATTGTATTGTTTATAATTTATTTCTGTCGAGAGAATTTGTATGCTTATATAAGGATTTCATTTATACATTGTATGTTTATGTATATATAAATACATATGTTATTGTCTAAATTGTTTGAAAACTTAATTTTACTTTAATAGGTTTCAGTCTTTGAGACCTCCACTGATTAATCGAAGTAAAATGTAGATTAGCTTGAGAATATTAGGTATGTTGGGAAGTAATTTTTATACTTACTCCTGCTAACATTATTTTTTTTAAAAAAATATTTCATTTTAGTTTTTAAGTGTGTGTGTGTGAGTGTGTGTGTATCAATTTTCCTATCTGTTCTGTTGGTGAAACTTTGGTTGATCCCATAACTTAGCACTTGTACGTAGTGCTATAGTAAACACCTATGAGCAAAAATCTCTGGGTTTGGTAATTTGGAGTCTTTCAGGTAATACCTGAATGCTAGAGTTGGACCACATAGCAGGTCTTTTTTGAGGAGCCTCCATACTGATTCTGTACTGGCTGGACAAGTTTACATTCTCAGCACCACCATTTTGTCCATAGCCTGACCAGAATTGTTGTCTTAAGCAGTGCTGTGCTGAGATGCTGAAATGGGATCTCAGGTTTGCAGTTATCTTCTGGCTAGCGATATTGAGCACTTTCCACAAGTGAGAACTGTATACCCATTTCATTAGTCAATGTGTACTTTGTTAATTGTAGCCAAAATATAACTTCTTTTAGTAGAAACAAGGAGAAAGTTAAGTTATTAAAGAGATTATAAGGAAAATTGAATATGCTTTTTCTTTCTTTTTTTGAGACACGGTTTCTCTATGGCTTTGGAGCCTAACCTGGAACTAGCTCTTGTAGACCAGGCTGGCCTCGAACTCACAGAGATCTGCCTGCCTCTGCCTCTCAAGTGCTGGGATTAAAGGCATGTGCCACCACTGCCTGGCGAATATGCTTTTTCTTGAGGTTATAGCCGACTTAAAAGGCTTATATATAAAAATAAAGTCATAAAGTACTACTTTTATTATCTTCTGGTAAAGACCTTTGCAAAACAAAAGTAGAAAAATGGTAAAGGAAAATGGCAAACAAGACAAAACCAAAAAACAAACAAAGAATCCCCCTCCCCAACATATTAGTTAGGTTTCCATTGCTATGATTAAAACTATGACCAAGAACAGCTTGGGCAGGAAAGGCTTTATTTGGCTTCCATATCTAAGCCAAGGCAGGAACCTGGAGGCAGGAACTGAGACAGAAGCCATGGAGGCATGACTCTTACTGGCTTGCTCCTTCCCACTCCCGCCCCATTTTCTTTTCTTTTTTTTTTTTTTCCGAGGCAGGGTTTCTCTGTGGTTTGGAGCCTGTCCTGGAACTAGCTCTTGTAGACAGGCTGGTCTCAAACTCACAGAGATCCGCCTGCCTCTGCCTCCCAAGTGCTGGGATTAAAGGTGTGCACCACCACCTGGCCCTGTTTTCATATGCAGTCCAGGACAACCTGCTGTTGGGTGGCACTGCCCACAGTGCCCTGGGCCTTCCCATATTAGTCATTAATCAAGAAAACACCCCTCAGATGCACTTAGAAGCACACTGATGTTTGCTCTTCTTAAATGACTATAGCTTGTATCAAGTTGACAAAAAAATCCAACCAGCTCATCTCTTGTACAAATGCTAGGAAAGTAATACCCATATGCAAAAGACTGAAACCGGGTCATTAGACTAAGAATACACCCAGGAATCAGCTTGTGTGGATCAAAGACTTAAACATAAAATCTGAAAAATTGGCCTTACGACGTGGTTCAGTTCGTAGAGTCTTGCCTAGCATTCATGAAGCCCTAAATTCCATTACCAGGAATGTATAAATGACATGGTGGCACTATACACAAAACACCAGCACTCAGGAGGTGGAGGTGGGGTGAGGTTAGAAATTCATGGGCATACTCCTGCCTCAAACAGAACAACAAAAGTACCCTGAAAAGTTCTAGAAGAGATTTGAAAAGCATAAAATTTGTCCTGGTAATAATTTCTGGGCTCTCAAGCCCTCAGCTAGGCAGTAGAAGTAGGAAGATAACAGAGCTAGATCAACCTGGAGAAGCTGCATGGCCAAGGCCTTGAAGATAAGCAGCTTAGTAGACTGAAAGAAAATACTGCAAATATGTAAAGATTTACAGTTCACAGGACTATGGCTACCGCTGTTGCCCATGATCTGTATGTATGGGAATAACCCTAATGCAACTCAGTGGGTGATTAAAAAAGACATGTAAGGAAGGGGGTGGTATTGGGAAAGAGGTTCTGGAGGGAGAAGGGATAAATGAGGAATGTGGGATGAATTTGATCAAAATACAATATATACATGCAAGTCATTGTCAAAAAATACTTTTTTTTCCTTAAAAAGAGCTCCTATAACTCAGTAGCAGAAAACATTCTCATTGCAAACGGCTAGGACTGAATAGACATTTCTCCAAAGGAGGAATACAAATGACCAAATGAATATGAAAACATGCTCAGCACTGGAATGCTCAACACTGCATAGGGAAATGCAAACAAACTGTAGGATATTACTTCACAGTGCTTGGGATGGCCAGCATATAGTATATGAGTGATACACCTGTGTGAGTGTAAACAGAACAGATGTTCCTGACAACGTAGAGACATCAGATTTCTCGATCCCTTGTGTACTATTAGGATGTAAATTATTACAGATAGCTGCTATGGAAAATAAAAGGGGCAAAATTACAAGCATTATTCCAATTTTTACCAAGCAGCTGATAAAGCTCCTTTTGCTGTACTCAGATACAGTTTTTAAGGAGACGAGATCTTAAGAAGAATTCATTTTAAATTATGGGCATCTGTGTGCATGAGGGCAAGTGCCTGGAAGTGAGGCCGTGGGATCCCTGGAGCTGGAGTTTCACACAAGAGCCTGACATGAGTTCTGGGAGCTGCACGCTCTCTCCCGTGGAGCCATCTCCCCAGTCAAGAAGCTCTTAACAGTGTTTGGCAGCTTTTGTTTCCCCGTACTTGGTAACAGCAAGTGGTGGCAGTAACTGGGGTTCGGTCATCTGCTGAGTGTTAACAGCCGCGTGCGGGCCTCAGGGACTTTGTGTAAATGTGTTAGAGATCTTGTGTGGGAAACACACACACATATACAGATACACACACGTGCTAATCATATTATTATATTGGCCATCATAAACAATAATATCTTACGGTTTTGTTTGTATTTTCCTATGCAGTGTTGAGCAGTCCAGTGCTGAGTATGTTTTCATTTTCCTTTGGTCATTTGTATTCCTCCTCTGGAGAAATGTCTGTTTTCAGTCAGCCTGTTTTCTGCTACTGAGCTGTGGGCACCGGGGATTCCTCTGTCTCTGGCTGCAGTTGTCATCACAGCTATGAGGCAGGCCTAGATAGCAGGATTCCTTAGCCCTTAACAGCCGTGGGTGTTCGGGCTCTTGTGTAGGCCTAGGAGTCAAGATTCCTTAGCCTGTGAAATATAAATATATTAGCAGCCTTGGCCCAGGTTCTCACACTGTGTGTGACCTTAATAACTAATTCTTCTGATGATCAAGACCTGCAGTTTCTCTTCTACTCTTTTTCCTCTTAGTCTCAGCTCTTCCTTCACGTGATGGAAGCAGTCTCAGAGTGGAAATATTTACTTTGGCTTCTCAATCCAGGGTATGGGCAGGCCTGGGAAGTGGAGGAGTTAGGAGCTTGAAGCAGCTGGTCACATTGTATCTGCATCAGGCAGCAGAGAGCAGCTCAAGGTCCATTTTCTAGTCTAGAATCCCCAAGTAGGGATTGGTCCTGTGGGTTAAGATGATTCTTCCCACATCAATTAACCTGCAATCAACCTGATAAGATAAACCATCACAGACTAGCCTTAATCTGGTTAATTCCTCATATATGGGCCCCGAGGCCTTTATCCTAGGCAGTTCTAGGTCCTGTCAAATGATAATTAACACTATCCACTGCTCTCTTTCCCACTGCTCAGTTTTGCTATTTGTTTTTGATATGGTCTCACATAGCCCAAGCTGACCTCACACTTCCTGCCTACGTCATGTAGCCGGGGAGCTTCAACTTCCCACTCTCCTAGCTCCATTTCCGAGTGTGGGGAGAATAATGTGCACCATCACACCTAGTCTTATATAATATTGGATCAAACCCAGGGCGGCACTCATGTTAGTCAAAGATTCTGCCAACTGAACTACATCCCCCAACCTGCTTCTTCCTCTGGGGATCTGCTAAGCCTGCACTACAGAAAATATCCCAGAAATAACCACTCAAGAGAAACCTTTTCCTTCTCCCCCCCACCCCCGGAGAAAGGGTTTCTTTGTGTAGCCCTGGCAGCTGTGGAACTAGCTCTTGTAGGCCTCGAACTCACAGAGATTCACCTGTCTCTGCTTCCCGAGTGCTGGGATTAAAGGCGTGCGCCACTATTGCCCGGCCAGGAACATTTTCTTGGTCACAATGTGGTAGTACTGGAGGAGGCAGTGCAGGTTAGTCTCACAGATGATCAAGTGAACCTGCTTATTTATATAGCTAGAGAAAGGTGTGTCTGCACCAGTCATAACCATGGAAGCTGGGTTGAGCTCAATTACTGCTTTGTGTCTTAGTACCAATCATAGCCATGAGGGTTTGTTGAGAGGTCTAGTAAAGTCTTGCATTTTACTAGACCACTGGGAAGGTGCTCCCTCTCTAGCCTAGGCTACATGGACACGAAGAGGTCACCGAGGCTTGTGGCAGATAGCAAAGAGTCTTCCGCAAATTGTTTCAAACAGCCCTGACTGAGGCATTGCTCTTAGGAGTGGGGCAGTCATCTATAATCGTAGTGCATTTATTTTTGTTTTTTGACAGCCAAATCTTTATTGAGGGAAGGTTTTGGGGGGTGGGCCTGGGGCCCTCACTGCACAGCTTGTTCATTGACACTGCCTCCAGAATCCTGTGGCTTCATCACATCTGGGGGGCTGGAGAAGGGCTCAATGTGCAGTGCTTCAAAGGCATCATCTGCTGGAAAGGTGGGGCCTGTGGCCGTGCTGTCTGGCTAGTGAAGCCACACTCGCCCAGAGTCATTTAGGAGCTGGTCATCCTTGTACAGCCGCTGCTCATCTGGCGGCCTCTTGAGGATGCTCTCAACGATGCGCTTCAGCTCAAACACGGTGCTTGACTGCTTGGCGTCCGTGAAGATGGTGGTCTTGTGGCGCCAGATCATGAGAAACACGTCCATCCCTGCGGATGCCTCCTTCTTCCTCCCAGCATTCAGTTTAGTGTCGTGTCGTGTGTCCCCTGTGTCTCTCCCCCCCATTCCTGTGCAGGCCCAAGACAGTTCTTTATTCATTAATGGTAATCACCGCATACAGAGGGGACTCCCACATCAGAGTATAATATAATAATAATAATATAATCACCTCATTTCTTCCTTCCCTTTCTGCCTCCTATACATCTCACCTTACTCTTTCAAGACCATGGCCTCTTTGTTCAGTAGTTTGCATTTCTTTCTTTTTTTTTTAATAT
Organism: Ondatra zibethicus; assembly: GCA_004026605.1. Lineage (NCBI taxonomy): Eukaryota > Metazoa > Chordata > Mammalia > Rodentia > Cricetidae > Ondatra > Ondatra zibethicus. The sequence goes on along the minus strand of PVIU01003745.1, from coordinate 65,614 downwards.
TTTTATGGTTTATTTAACTTTATGTGCATTGGTGTGAATGTGTCAGATCCCCAGCAACTGGATCTTCAGACAGTTGTGAGCTGCCATGTGAGTGCTGGGAATTGACCCCTGGTCCTCTGGAAAAGCAGTCAGTGCTCTTAACCACTGAGCCATCTCTCCAGCCCCTGCATTTCTTTCTTAAGGCATCTGAGGACTCTTGTGCTGCCATATGGGTAGTCTCACAGCTGTTTGACTGATAGGCCTTTTGTTCAAGGCAGTCAGGGTGGTAAGGTAGAACCCAAGAGACCTTAAACATTCCCAAGGTACTCATAAAGATGCTTGGGCTCTTAGTCCAAACACTAACACTAGATTTGGTCCTGAGCGTCATTGTTTAAATGCTAGAAACTCCATACTCTATACCATTGTGGCTATAATAGGTGGAACATCTTGATATTCCCCCAGGTATGATATGATATAGCCCTTCTGTGTGCAGGTTCATGTAACAGGTGCAATTGACTAGTCACTCTGGATGCTCAGTGCTTCACTGACATCCTGCTGGCAATGTCTGTGGACGGTCTCGGGAAGTCCTTTGCAGTAACTCCCCTGCTGCTGGGATAAATGGTATTTATCCAGAAGAATTGAAATGAAGGACCCTGGAGTGATCACTGCCGGGTTCACTACATTTATCACAACAGCCAAGAAGGGGAAATACTAAGTATGCAGGAATGAAGACAGAAGGAAAACGTGGTTGTTGGGAAATATTCTTTTCAGGCATGTGACTTTTGTTTACGCTGCATTTGTTTGACTCTGTGAAGCTGTGCTACTGTACCTGTCTAAAACACCTAATGGTTCTAATAAAGAGATGAATGGTGAATAGTGAGGCAGGAGTAAGGACAGGCAGGGCTAGCAGGCAGAGAGGATAAATAGAAGGAGAAATCTGGGAGGAGAAAGAACAAGGAGCAATGAGAGAAGGAGAGGAGGCCATTAGGGGCCAGCCACACAGCAAGCCACGGAGTAAGAAGGAAAGTAAGATATACAGAAGTTAGGTAAAAGCCCAGAGAGAAAAGGTAGACAGGTTAATTTAGGTTAAGAAACAAGCCAAGCTAAGGCCAGGCATTCATAACTAAGTATAAGCTCCATGTGTTATTTATCTGGGAACTGGGTGGTGGACCCCTCAAAAAGTTAAAAGAATAAAACATCATACAACATATGGTATATACATATTAAATATTAACAGCCTTTAAGAAAATTTCTGGGACTATGGCTATAGCAGAGTTGGTAGTGTATTGGCCTCATATGCATGGAGCTGAGTGTTACTCCAGCACCACATACTAGACATGATCCTGCACAGCATTCCAGAGCTTGGTAGCTAGGTGCAGGAGGATCAAGAGTTCAAAGCCATTCACCAGTACATTGTAGACACCAACTGTAGTCTTTGTGGGGTTTGAAACTAGCCCATTTGTTCTACATGAGACTTTAAAAGAAAAATTAAAGGAGGTCCTGCCATACTTCAACATGGATGAACTTTGCCAATATATGTTAAATGAAATATGCCAGTCACTGTTTTCATTAAGATTCTAAATCCAGTCATACAGAAATCTCCAATCCTTGTCCACTTGAAAACCTGACAATTACTTTAAATCATAAAATTTTTTCATCCTATAATACAAAATATGCTTAATTCATTTCTTTTTTTTTTGTTGTTTTGGTTTTAAGAGACAAGGTTTCTCTGTAGCTTTGGAGCCTGTCTTGGAACTAGACTCTTGTAGACCAGGCTGGTCTCGAACTCACAGAGATCCGCCTGCCTCTGCCTCCCGAGTGCTGGAATTAAAGGTGTGTGCCACCACCGCCTGGCTTGGCATTTTCTTTTTCCTTTTTCTTTTTGGTTTTTCGAGACAGGGTTTCTCTGTAGCTTTGGAGCCTGTCCTGGAACTAGCTCTTGTAGACCAGGCTGGCCTCGAACTCACAGAGATCCGCCTACCTCTGCCTCCCAAGTGCTGGGATTAAAGGCGTGTGCCACCACTGCCCAAAAGGCATTTTCTTAATTTGTGACCGTAGGTGGGGACATCCCTGGGCTGGTGATTCCAGGTTCTGTAAGAAAGCACTCCAAAGAGCTGGGCAGTGGTGGCACACACCTTTAATTCCAGCACTTGGGAGGCAGAAGCTGTTACACAGAGAAACCCTGTCTCAAAAAACCAAAAAGAAAGCACTCTGATCTAGCCAGTAAGCAGCATTCCTCCATGGCCTCTGCATCAGCTCCTGCCTCTGTGTTCCCTCCCTGCTTGAGTTCCTACACTGCTTTCCTTTGATGATGAACTGAGATGTGGAAGCATAAGTCAAATAAACCCTTTCCTCTCCCAATTGCTTTTGGTCATGGTGTTTCATCATAGCAATAGTTACCTTAATTAAGACAGACATTGGTACCAGGAGTAGGGTATTGCTGTGACAGACCTCACATTTGGGAGAATTGTGAAAGAACTTTGGAACTCTGGGGATAGAAAAGCCATTGAGTGTTCAAAGCTTGGTGAACTGTTTTGTGGGAGCTTGTAAGATAAGATGATTGAGAGAAATGTAGACAATGGAGGGAGGCCTGGCTTATGAAGTTCCAGAGAGAAGTTTGAGAGTTACTCCAACTCTTTCTGGGCAGTTGCATCCCCCCTCCCTGAGACCACTGCATATTTTATTTTAAATTAAGAATCTAATGGTTCCAGTTATCTGGGGCTGAAAAATGGTTATGATTACAAAATACCAGAACCACTAAAGTGAAACCTTTGCTTTGCTGGGATACTTGATGCTGGTCAGCTGGAGCTGAGAAATTAGCAGTGATTAAGAAGAGGCCAGCATCATTGAAGTGAATCTGGGAAGTGTTTGATCAGTCAGCACACAAAAGCCGTGTTCCAGAGTTGGTCAAGATTGTACTTCATAGCTGGGTGTTGTGGCACACACCTTTAATCCCAGCATTCAGGAGGCAGAGGCAGGTGAATCTCTGGGAGTTTGAAACCAACCTGGTCTACAAAGTGAGTTCTGGGACAGCCAAGGATGTTACACAGAGAAACTGTCTCAAAAAACCAGACCCCAGCATTTTGGAGATGCCAGTACCATGGGACAGCCATCAAGAACAGCAGCAGCAGTGGAGTGGAGCCAGCCTGAGCTTAGGAGACAGTCTGTGTAAGGTACAGTGGGTGGAGTCTGAGAAGTGACCCAGGCCTTTTGGAGGAGCCCAGCAGTTTGTGAGTGGATCCTAGGCATCAGACACTGAGTTACTCACACAGTTGGAGTTTGGTTTCACTTTGTTCATATTGTGACTATGACCTGGTTCTTCCCTTGAATGCCTTTTTGATTTTATAGGAGTCTACAGTTGTTGACTTTGTTTTTTTTTTTAATTATTTTTTTAAAGAGACTGAACTTTTTAAGTGAATTTGTAAGAAGACTGTGGGACTTTTAAAATTTGTAAAGTGCTTTATATTAGTAGTTCTCAATCTGTGGGTCATGATCCCCTTGAGGTCGCATCAGATACCCTGCAATCATATATCTACATTACGATTTATTGCAGTAGCAAAATTACAGTTATGAAGTAGCAACAAAGTAGTTTTATGGTTGGGGTTTACCACAATATAAAGAACTGTGGTGTGAATTGTCTGTATTCTGTCAATTATATTTTAAATAAATGCTGATTGGCTGATAGTCAGGCAGGAAGTATAGGTAGGAAAACCAGACAGGAAGTAGAGGTGGGGCAATGAGAACAGGAGTATTCTGCTCTTTCTGCAGTTCTGTCTCAACCAACTAAGAAGCAAGATGTGACCTGCGCCTCTGAAAAAGGTACTGAGCCATGTGGCTAACATATACTGGAATGGTGGGCTGATATAAGTTATAAGAGCTAATACAAAGCCTGAGCTAATGGGCCAATCAGTTTATATCTGAACTCTCTGTGTGATTTTCTTTGGGGACAAATGGCTGTGGGAACTGGGCAGGACAGAAACCCCAACAAGCAGGCCCTCATGTTACAGAACTATATTAAAGGGTCACAACATTAGGAAGGTTGAGAACCACTGCTTTTTATCGTGATGTCAAAGTTAATGTGTGATCTTGGGGATGAACAAGAAAGGAAAGGTTGTGGCTTAACAGTGATATTTGTGTGTCAAGGTGACAAGAGGTTTGTTGTACTGGCTAAGGGCACACAGGGAAATCCTATCTACAAAAGCCCAAATCTCTCTCTCTTTCTTTCTCTCTCTCTCTCTCACACACACACACAGAGGGAAAAAATGTTTGGTGATAGAAAGTTTCATGAAAATGTTTGAAGAGGGAAAATAGAGTGAATACTATGGGGGGTTAGTGAATATCTGCCTTTATAAGAACATTTTTGCTTGTGCACTAACTCAGCAACTCCATTTCTAAAAATTTAAGAAAGTAAGATATGAGTATGTGCGAGGGTTTTCACTAGTTGGTTAAGCACTCATTGGTGGCACTTGATTAAGTAATTGTACAAAGAGATTCCATGTGGCTGTTAAAAAGATGACGCAGAGACCTTTTAACAAAAACTGAGGGGCTGGAAAGATGGCTTATAGTGTATCTTAGTTTCTTCTATTGTGTCACAACAACATGACCAAAACAGTTTATAAAAGAAAGCATGTACAGATTCAATGCAATGCCCATAAAAATCCTTCAAAGACCTCGAAAGAATGGTACTCAACTACATTTGGAAAAGCAAAAAACCAGGATAGCCAACAATCCTGTACAATAAAAGAACTTCTGGAGGCATCACAATCCCTGACTTCAAACTCTACTACAGAGCTACAGTACTGAAAACAGCCTGGTACTGGCATAAGAACAGACAGGAGGGCCAATGGTATAGAATAGAAACCCGGATATCAATCCACACATCTTCGAACACCTGATCTTCGATAAAGAAGCAAAAAATATCAAATGGAAAAAAGAAGGCATATTTAACAAGTGGTGCTGGCATAACTGGATATCAACATGTAGAAGAATGAAAATAGACCCATATTTATCACCATGCACAAAACTCAAGTCCAAATGGATCAAAGACCTCAACATAAAACCAGCCACACTGAACCTTATAGAAGAAAAGTGGGAAGTACAGCTGAACGCATTGGCACAGGGAACCACTTCCTAAAGAGAACCTCAACAGCACAGACACTGAGAGAAACAATTAATAAATGGGACCTCCTAAAACTGAAAAGCTTCTGTAAAGCAAAGGACACGGTCAACAAGACAAAACAAAAGCCTACAGAATGGGAAAAGATCTTCACTAAACCCACATCAGACAGAGGTCTGATCTCCAAAATATATAAAGAACTCAAGGAATTGGACACCAAAAGATCACATAATCCAATAAAAAAATGGAGTACGGACCTAAACAGAGAACTCTCAACAGAGGAATCTAAAATGGCTGAAAGACACTTAAGAAAATGTTCAACATCCTTAGCCACCAGAGAAATGCAAATCAAAACAACTCTGAGATTCCATCTTACACCTGTAAGAATGGCCAAGATCAAAAACACTGATGACAACTTATGCTGGAGAGGTTGTGGGGAAAAGGGAACACTTCTGCATTGCTGGTAGGAATGCAAGCTGGTACAATCCCTTTGGATGTCAGTGTGGTGATTTCTCAGAAAATTAGGAAACAACCTTCCTCAAGACCCAGTAATACCACTTTTGGGTATATATCCAAGGGATGCTCAATCTTGCCACAAGGACATGTGCTCAACTATGTTCATAGCAGCTTTGTTTGTCATAGCCAGAAACTGGAAACAACCTAAATGCCCCTTGATTGAAGAATGGATAAAAAAAAGTGGTACATTTACACAGCAGAAAAAAATAATGACAGCTTGAATTTTGCAGGAAAATAGATGGAACTAGAAAAATTATTTTGAGTGAAGTAACCCATACACAGAAAGACAATTATCACATGTACTCACTCATAGGTGGTTTTTAAACATAAAGCAAAGAAAGCCAGCCTACAAACCACAATCCCAGAGAACTGAGACAACAATGCGGACACTAAGAGAGACTTACATAGATCTAATCTACATGGGAAGTAGAAAGTAGAAAAAGACAAGATCTCCTGAGTAAATTGGGAGCATGGGGACCTTGGGGGAGGGTTGAAGGGAGGAGGGGAGAGGCAGGGAGGGGAGCAGAGAAAAATGTAGAGCTCAATAAATATCAATAAAAACGTGTGTATGTATATATATATATATATATATATATATATATATATATAAAAGAAAGCATGTAATTGATGTCATCCTCTTAGAGCCCATGATGGTGCAGTGAAGGCATGGTGGCAGGTGGCTGGAGCAGCAGCTGAGTGCTCACATCTCACAAGCAGTTGGCAGAGAGCAGACAGATGCTTTGGAAACTTCAATGCCTGCCCCCAGGCAATGACACCTCTCCTCCAACAAGGACACACCTCCTAGACCTTCCCAAACAGTTCCACCAGCTTGGGACCAAGGACTCAACCATAGGAGCCTCTGTGGGTCATTCCCATTCAAAGCCCCACAACAGGCTAAGGCACTTCACAAAGCCTTATCATCTAATCCCTGGGGCCTACATGGTGGAAGGAGAGAACCAACTCCCATTAAGTTGTCTCTTGACCTTCACACGTATGCTGCAGCACAGGTATACACACACACACACACAAAGTAAAAGAATAATAAAAAATTGTCAGGCTGGAGAGCTGGCCCAGAGGTTAAGAATACTAGCTGCTCTTCCAGAGGTCCTGAGTTCAATTACCAGCATCCACATGGTGGCTCACAACTGTTATAGTATTTGGGAAACTTAGGCATGGATTTACACAAACTTGAGACATGTTGGGCTACAGAGTGACTTCCAGGTCAGGCTGAACTATGGAGTAACATCCTGTTTTAGCAATAACAATCCTTTAGCTTGCTAGTAGAGATGGAACTCCATTAAGGTAATAGTTTGTATCTCTTAATCCACTGCATAAGCAAAACTGCTTGGCAAATGTTACCTACTCAGGAACTTTACTGTAAGTAGCATATATAATTTTATGCTACTAGTTATGGAAATTAAAACAAACTGTAATTGACACTTCATCTGTATCATATCATCAGTCCCCAGTGCATCCTTCCTCTCCCAATGAAATCAAAACAACGTGCAGCTTTATTTTAATACTTATTTATGTATATGAGTGCTCATCTGCAATGTACACCTTTATGTGAGAAGGGCATCAGATCGTACTATAGATCATTGTGAGCCACCATGTGGTTGCTGGGAAGTTAACTCAGGACCTCTTAGCAGCTGAGCCGTCTCTACAGCTCCACAATGTGAAGCCTTAGGTCCAGCTGTGGTGCATGTTGTTTTTAGACTTTATTGTGACAATTTGTTTATTTTTAATGTATAGAAGTGTTTTGCCTTTATGTATACGAATATGCATGCCTGGCACCTGGAGGGCAGACCTGTGGAGTTTGCGTGATCTCTCACGTAGGCTGTGGCACAAGCTTCAAGGAAGAGTGCCTGCAGAGGTGTGTGTGCTGTGCTTCCTGCATCGGAGCCCTTGTATCTTTGGCATTACTGCTTATGTTCTAAGGAACACAGTCTGGTTTCTTTTGGAAAGGAAGATAAAATGTTTAAGTTTCCGGAGTCCACTGATTGCCATACACAGGAGTATATAATGCTAATGGAGGAAGATGGGTTAACATTCAAGGCAAAAAGGTTTCCAGGTGTGATCTGGTGCTTAGTAAATAAAGAACAAAAGGCAAACTTAATTAAGCAATTAAGACAGATTCAGTAAAGATGGGATAAGAAGACAGAGATAACTGCCTGTAACTTCTTGAGATTGGTTTTGGGGAAGGTTTGAGAAGGAGTTAGAAATATGGAGGAAAGAAGTTCTTTTGCATAGATTGCAGAAATATAAAAAGACTGTAGACTGTGTGACTGTTAACCACAACTGCTTGCCCTTACCTCAAAATGCCATGAACTCACAGCCTAGATAAAGATTTATATCAAAACTAATGCCAAGCCATGTCTAGCATGACCAACCACAGACTCACACCGGGGACATCTGTCTGATGAAATTCTATTCTCATGTATCTGATATAATTATTCTAAGAATAATCTGTATCACATGAAAAAATAATACATGCTGTTAAGCAATTTTTTTTCTGTATAAAGGATGAGACTCATGCCTAGTAAAAGACACATTCAGGTGCAATTCCTTTGAGTCTTGTGTCTGTTTTTCATTCGCCGACTCCTTACCCACCTATTCCTGAGACCCTGTCCTGTCTGAGCTGGTCCGTCACAAGATCCTATGGAACTGATGTCACAGATGGTTGACAGCTGCTATACAGGTTCTGGGAACCGAACGTATGCAAGAGCAGCAAGTACTCCTAACCGCTCATCATCCATCTTCACTCCCTTGTTTTTTTGAGGTAGAGTCTTATTACGTAGCCCAAACTGGCTTAGACCTCCAAATGCTGGTATTACAAATTTGTACCACTATGCACAGCTTATTAGGACACTACTGAAAATGATCTGCTAGAAAGCTTTGGTGGTACAATTACATGATTGAGTTTAAACCTGAATATATAGTTAGTTTTGTTGACTATGAACATATTTGCCATTTCATCTGTAAGAATTCTAATTATAAGGACACCCACTGTCTTTTATTTTGTTCAAGAGTCAAACAAAATTTGAGTAGCCAAAACACATTTCAACATAAATACATATGTATATTTGTAAACAAACAATGAAACAGCACCAGGGACCTGTATAAAATTGCATCAGTTTTTATGCAAGCTGCTTAAGTAATAAGTCACACTTGATCTATTTCCAATGCACATGACTGAAGAACCTATCCCAACTGTTCATCAGATACCCCGTGGGCTTTTCCTTAGCTATGTCTACATTTTGAATATCAACTTGAGCTGCAGATTAAGATGAAACACTTCACAGAGTGTTGAAGAAGTGATGTACTCTGTCCTCAAATTGGCATTATGTTTCCTCAGGCTTAGGCTGCCTTCGACGAACCATCTTCCATCCCCAGGAGTTAGGTTCTATCAAGACGGCTCATCCGCTAAATCACGCTGGTCAAAATACCTAGTAAGAAAAAGAATTCAGTATATGCATTCGTATCAAATATAGTACTACCTGTAGCAGTAAAAGCTCACAACTAAATAAAGAGAGTAAACTACAGCCTGTCTACCCGATGGGAAAACAGCTTACACATTAAAAAAATGGAGGGGGATGCTGAGTTCTTCAGTAAAGCTGCCTGGGTTTGGATGCTATCTGTGATGTTCAGGAAGGAGGAAAGTTACTTTTCATCTTTTTCCCAGTTTCCTCATCTCTAAACCAATGGTGTAGGGTTCAATGAGTACCTATTATGAAACACTAGAAAAATGTGTGATATAAAGTACTCAATAAAATTAAATATATTAAACAGCATAATTATTAATAGACTAAGAAACTAGATGAGGGCTGGAGAGATGGCTCAGTGGTTAAGAGCAGTGCCTGCTCTTCCAAAGGTCCTGAGTTCAATTCCCGGCAACCATATGGTGGCTCACAACCATCTGTAATGAGGTCTGGTGCCCTCTTCTGGCCTGGAGACATACACACAGACAAATATTGTATACATAATAAATAAATAAATATTAAAAAAAAAAAAGAAACTAGATGAGCTGGGCAGCAGTGGTGGAAGCCTTTAATCCCAGCACTTGGCAGGCAGAAGCAGCGGGATGTCTCAGTTTGACGCCAGCCTGTTCTACAGAGTAAATTCTAGGACAGACAGAGAAACCTTGTGTCAAAAAAACCAAAACCAAAACAAAACAACAAAACAACGAAAACCCCCTAGAAGTTCAGTTCAGTATGTGTGTATTTTCCAAACCTATCTTGTCTGTGAAAGGGAATGGCTTCTGGGTATTTAGTTAAGCATATTATGAAGCTTTAGAAAGGTGCTAGCAAAAACAGGACAAAGCAAATGAACAGTAATAACAAACCACTGATCAACGAACAAAAACATGTCCAGAAAGAGACCTAAAATCAATGTGTGACTTTTGTTTAGATTTAGAATATATTTTCATACAAATTCAGGTGAAGCCCTGATACAAGGTATTCAATCAAACAAGGAATGGAGACGCAGCTCAGTTGGTAGAGCCTCGCCTGTCATGTACAAGGCACTGGGGTCCTAGAACTGAGAAAGGGCTGGAGAGATGGCTCAGCAGTTAAGATAGCAAGGGCTGCTCTTCCAGAGTTCACTTCCAGCAACCACATGCTGGCTCACATCCATGTCTAGTGGGGTCTGATGCTCTCTTCTAGCATAAAGGTGTACACGCAGAAAGAACACTTGCATAAAATAAATAAATAAATCTTAAAAAGAAGATATCTATCTTTAAAAAAAAGAAAAAAGAAAATGAAATTAAACATACTAGATAAAAAATACAGCAACTGAAAATGAATGAAGCATTAAGCATGTTCTACCTTATACGGATAACAAATAGGAAATCAGATTTCTTAATTTACCTGCTAACTAAGCAGATCAGTAAATTCAAAGCAGGAACTCTTTCATCATCTTTACTGCCCTGAAAAACAGAAAAAGTACATTTTTTTCCCCTCAAATATTTCCTTAATAAATTTCCTTTTAAGATTAAAACGTGAAAATTTTATTAGGTGATAGCCATCACCACATGGAATAAACTGTCAGGATGCTGGTGTTTGACTCACGCCTTAGACAGCAGAGACTGGGAGGCAGAAGCAGGTGGAGCTGTGAATTTAAGGCCAACCTCGTCCCCAAAATGGACAGACAGAAGAAAACTGAACTTACATATTCCCTGAAAACATTGGGGTATTTGTATCCTCCCTCCCTCCCTCTCTCCCTTCCTCATTTCTTTCTTTCTGAGGCAAGATTGCACTGTATAACCCCAGCTGGTCTGGAACGCCTATGTAGACAGGGATCTGCCTGCTTGGTCTCCTGAGTGCTTGAAGGCATGTCACTACACCTGGGCCATCTTTTACTTATAAAATAAAATTTAAAAATAAACACATTATTTTCCCTGATTCCAAATCTCCTCCCTCCAATCATCTCCATGTCCTCCCATCTTACTCTCTTTCAAATTCATGGCCTCTTTTCCTCTTTACACACAATCTGCTCAGTCCATATACTGTTACCTATGCACACAATTTCAGGGCTGGCCAATTGGTGTTGGATAACCAATTTGGGGGCCTCCAGGTATCTGCATTCCTTAGTTACTAACAAGAGGCCCCTTATTTTATTCTGAGGCTTAGGTTCCATGTAGCCCAGTGGGGCCTAAAATTCCTATGTAGTCTCCAGGCTGTCCTTGATCCTCCTGCCTCCACCTCCCCAGTGCTGACAAGCTTGGGTTATCACACTTAAAATACACAGTGCTATGGCTAGATGAACACTGTAACCAATAGGCTATGGCCCCAGCTACAATCTCTTATTTTATTTTACCGGTTTTTCAAGACAGGGTTTCTCTGTGTCATAGTCATGGAACTCACTCTGTATACCAGGCTGGCCTTGAACTCACAGAGATTCTCCTGCTTCTGCACCCTGAATGCTGGGATTAAAGGCACATGCTACCACCATGCAGCTTTATTTTATTTTTTAATTATGTTTCTATTTAGTCTGTGTGTATTTCCCAGTATATCAAACTCAGGTCATCAGCCTAAGATCATTATTTAGAGAAAGATGCTGTTCAGAAAGATTAATAATTAATGCTGGGGCAGTGGTGGTGCATGCTTTTAATCCCAGCACTTAGGAAGCTGAGGCAGGTGATCTTTTGAATTTGAGGTCAGCCTGGTCTACAGAATGAGTTCTAGGACAGCCAGGGTTACACGGAGAGACCCTGTCTCAAGGTAAAAAAAAATTAATGCTGCTTCCAAGGATTCTAGGTTTATGGGCACTACAACAGGAGTTGTTATATACACTCCCGTTAGGTGAGCCTCCCCACTATATCACGATGTAGCTGGAAGGTAGAATAGATGGGGCCTCTGAGCTTCCAAAACTAAACTAAAATCAATTTCTTTTCAGGCTTGGTGAGTGCTTGCCCAGCATACTCAGGTCCCTGGATTTGATTCCCCCACACTTAACAAACATCAGCTTCAGGTGCTTTGCTACAGCAGCACAAAACAGACTAAGAGGAGGATAGAAGTCACAGGCATCAGAGTCGAAGTTCTGGGACTCGGTCATTTTAGATCTTGTCTGTACCTTCACACTTCCTTTACCTGGAGGGAAAATCTTCACTGTACTTTTTTTCCATATTATTCTTTTTTTTGAGACAGGTCTTACTATGTAGCCGTGGTTGGCCTGAAGCTCACTTGTAGACCAGGCTGGCCTTACAGAGATCCACCTGCCTCTGCCTTCTAAGTGCTAGGATTAAAGGTGTGTGCCATCATGCTTTCCCCCCTTTTTTAGAGAGAGTCTTTTGTATAGCCCAGGCTGGACTGGACTTAAACTGCATTACTCCCCTTTCCACCTCCTAGGTGACAGGATTATAGTCTTTGCCTACCATATTTGGCTTTACATTATTTAATTTAGTATATTTGAGACTTCTTTGTTTTTGTGGCTGCTTTATTCTCAACTAATAACATATCCCACATTTTTTTTTTTATTTTTTTCAAGGCAGGGTTTCTCTGTAGCTTTGGAGCCCGTCCTGGAACTAGCTTTTGTAGACCAGGCTGGCCTCGAACTCACAGAGATCCGCCCGCCTCTGCCTCCCGAGTGCTGGGATTAAAGGCGTGCGCCACTACCACCTGGCTAATCCCACATTTTTCTACTTCATATATCACTGAAATCTTCTCTCCCACCATATACATGAATAGACAATTAGAATCTGAAGTATACACTGTAACTCACCACGAGGAGCCTAACTTCAGAGCATCTTCTTGCAAGCTGTCGAATCAGTGAATGAGCCTCAGGCAATAAAGGCTTTTCAAGACAAGCCAGCAAAGCATAAAACCATCTTCCCTAAGTAAAATTTTAAGAAGTAATAAATAAGACAAATAACGAAGCACCTATTTAATCTGCTTTTCTAAATGCCCAATGCTGTTACCTGCTTACATGCTGTAAACAAATCAAGGGACAAATAAATCAAATCATAGTTCTTCTGTCTCATAGCCACAGACCTAGGCCACTAGCTACTTCAAAATAGCGCTCGATTCCCAACAAACTCATTTCTGATATTTGTACTTCAGTTTAGGTCCCTCCCCATTTTTTTTTTTTTTTTGTGGATACCAAGTCTCATTGTGTATCCATGGCTGGCTTGGAAATCACAGAAATCTACTTGTTTCTGCCTCACGAATGCTGGGATTAAAGAGGTTTATACCATGCCTTGTTCCAAGGCTATCAATTATAAGCAAAAATCTTTTTTGGTTTTTGAGACAAGGTTTCATTATGTATCTCTGGCTGGTCTCCAGCTTGCCTCTGGCTCTACAATGCTGTGATTAAAGGTGTATGTCACCACACTGGGGTGCAAGCAAAACTCTTAACTTCTAGGTTTTGTGGGCCTGTAGTGCTATACACTTGAGAGGTTGGGACAGGAGGATTGCAAGTTCAAGGCCAGCCTGACCAACTGAATGAGACTTTGTCTCAAAATGCAATAGTAAAATGAGGGCTGAGGGTACAGTGCAAAGCATTTGCCGAGGATGCATAAAGCTGAGGCTCAATCCTCAGTACTACTTAAGACAAAATCTTAATTAAGACGTATATAGAAATTTGCTCTTCATAGACAGTAGTGCAAACTGTTTTAATATTAAAAGCTGTTTCCTGGGTCCACACAAAGGAACTACACTGCAAACAAAGTAGTGGTCTGGGCCGTCTTTGCTGAACGGTCATGTCAGCAGCTCCCTACCATCACGGCGTCTGCCTCACCAAAGCCAGGGACAATGGAGAGGACCCTGAAATTGTAAGCCCAAACCACAGTTCTGGGCCTTCAGGTAGCTACACTCTTGAAATGTTATTTCAATTATAAAATACAAAAGTAATCACAATTTACACATAAAAACTTCAAGGGTTTTAAGGAAATAGAAAGAAACATTATCTTCAGTCTTATCACTCAGATAAAAGTTCTGGTTTTGGAAATGCTTAGAATTCAGGCTTCTTACAGTATATAGAATGACTAAAATTATGTGAAAGATAGGTATGGTTCTAAGGGGAAAAATAATCGGTACAAGTGATTTTAATGTGTATTATCTCATTAAATGGTGCGGGAGAATTGTCTGTATTCTGTCAATCATGATTAAATAAATGCTGATTGGCCATTAGCCAGGCAGGAAGTATAGGCGGGAAAACCAGACAGGAAGTAGAGGCGGGGCGATGAGAACAGGAGAATCCTGGGAAGCAGGAAGCTCCCTGGGCATTTCTGCCCAGACCATGGAAGAAGCAGGATGTGACCTGCCCTGCTGAGAAAGGTACTGAGCCATGTGGCTAACATAGACAGGGATAATAGGTTAATATAACTTATAAGAACTAATACTTAGCCTGAGCTAATGGGTCAATCAGTTTATAACCTAATATAGACCTCTCTGTGTGATTTCTTTGAGGTTAAACGGCTGTGGGAACTGGACAGGATGGAAACCCCAACTAGTAGGCCCTCATTAAAGGCCTAAAATATGCTAAAGAATTGTTTTTGTTGAGACAGGGCCTACTTTGTAGACCTTGCTGGCCTTAGACTTGCTGTGTAGTCCAGGCAGGCCTTGAACTCACGAGTGATCTGCCTGCCTCTGCCTAGGATTTCAGTACTATATGTGCTACTACACCTGCCTGAAGGCTGAAAGAGTGACTCCCAGAGAAGACCACATCCAGGTTCCTGGTGTGTATTAATTTTCTTTAGAAAGTTTTTTTTCTCTTAATACCCATGTTTAAAGCCTGCATTACATAAATATATTATACATATTTTATAGATATATAAACACTTTACATATCACTTCATATATGTTACTATATTACTATAGATTATATATTTATACATATTATTAATTTAATTTATAAATAATAATTAGTGTATAATTAATATATATTACATTAAAAGTATATTTTCCCCTTCAAGACAGGTTTCTCTGTGTAGTTTTGGAGCCTGTCCTATAACTCACTCTGTAGACCAGGCTGGCCTCAAACTCACAGAAACCTGCCTGCCTCTGCCTCCTGAGTGCTGGGATTAAAGGCATGCACCACCACTGCCTGGCTCCCGTTTGGCATTTTAAAAAAATTATTATTATTTACTTACTAAATTATTTATTTATTATGTATACAGTGTTCTGTCTGCATGTTTTGCCTAAACACCATAAAAGGGTATCAGATCTCATAGTAGATAGTTGTGAGCCATCATGTGGTTGCTCACTCAGTACCTCTGGAAGAATAGTCAATGCTCTTAACCTCTGAGCCATCTTTCTAGCCCGTTTTGCATTTTGAGATAAGGTCTTATTCTGTAGCCTAGGCTACAGCTATGGAGCTGAGGCTGCCCTTAAACTCTTACATCCGTCTCCCAAGTACTACAATTCATAGATAGGTGCCACTGCAATCCCAGTCCCTATGACTTTCTTAATGAGGAAAATAAGGTGCTTATTTATAAACAAGATTTGGATTTTATATTGCAGAACACATGAATACATATACATGCATACACATATATAAGTATAAATACCCCAGTCACACCTCATATAAGTAAACATAATTTTGCCTGCATAATGAAAAGAAAAAGATGCAATACTACCAATTCTGGAGTAAAATCTCTTTCTCCAAACCAATTACTCAGATATTCCAAGACACTAGTGACTGTTGCCTAAAAAATAAAATAAAATAAAATAAAATAAATAAAAAGCAGTGGGGCGGGGGCAGGCAGTGACATTAGAGGTAAAACACTGACAAGTTCAACACGAGCTTTTTTAACTGTAGCTAAAAAGCAGCTGGAAGGGTTAAAGTGGCTTTGTTCTTTAGGCTTCCAAAGAAAACCCTCAGTAATGAGTAAGGCTCACACCTAGCAACTGGTATTTTGTTTTGTTTCTTGAGACAGGGTCTCGCTATGTGGCCCTGACTGGCTTGGACTCACAATGCAGAGCAGGATGGCTTCATACCCGTGGGCCGTCCGGCTGCCGCTGCCTCCCAAGTGCTGCCATTTACAGGTGTGAGCACAAGGTTGACTTAAAAAGTCTTTTAAGAGGAACAGTTTTACAATCTCGGATATTAACTCAGGCTTTAAATTTAGTTTGTAACTAGTAAAAAATTTCAAATATGCCTACAAAAAGAACCTTTAGTTTACTTACCAATTCAAACGAAGTTGAAAACCAACTCTAAAGAGAAGCAAACTTAGCTAGAGAAGGCTGTTTTAAAAATCACACAGATGAAATCATCAATGCGCGGAGAATATTTTCTTACTTAATTAAATGTAATTGGGTACTTAAAAAAAAATAACAACCCAGCTATGACTACCAGCTTCTTTCCTTTCTGACACAGGGTTTCTCTGTGTAGTCTTGGCTGTCCTGGAACTTGCTCTGTAGACCAGGAGGGCCTTGAACTCAGAGATCCGCCCTGAGTGCTGGGGTTAGAGGCACACTTCATTTGCTTTAAAGCTGGCAATAAAAATCTCCTCTCCTAAAGGACTAATGAATGAAATTCTATCTGTTTTTCCCCTTTGGTCTAATAAATTAGCTATTTTATCCAATAAATTATGTATTTTAACCTTCACAAACTATGCTGAGACAGGTCTTTTAAAACTACAACTGTATCTTGGCCTCAAGTACTGAATTTCAGATGTAGCCCTTAACACACATAATTAAATGTACACAAATGAACACGTTAGTACCATATCAGGAACACAAGAGCCATCTGTCACAGGATCCTTTTACTTGATGGAATTTTGTTCGATCAGCTATAAAACAGCCATTAACATTATTTTCTTCACATAGAAATATAATCCGAATCACTGCAGGGCCTAGGACAAGACCCTGTACACTGTAAATACTGAGTAAATGGATTCAAACCCTTTCATATACACTGCAAGCAAAAGACTGAATGTATTGTTTGATGATGCTTACCTGATTCATTCTGCTTACAATACTAAGCAAGGGAGGAAAACCAATCTGAAGGAGAAAAGGAGACTGAGGTTTACTAAATGACAACACAAGTAGGGTTCAATACTTCTGGTCAAACTGGAAAATTTCTAGCCTAACAAAGGATAGAAAATTCCCAAGGTCTTAGTTCTGTGATAGAGCACTTGGTTCGTGTGTGCCAGATGCTGGGCTTAAGTCTCAGTTATGTGAGGGAAAAGAAAAATGAAGAAAGAGAGAGAGAGAGAGAGAGAAGGGAAGGGAATGGAGGGGAGGGAAGGGAGAGGAAGGGAGGGAAGGGAAGGGGAGAGGAAGGGAGGGAAAAGTGGCTGGAGAAATGGCTGGTATTTGCTGCTCTTGCAGAGGACAAAGTTCAGTTCCCAGCACACACATCAGGTGGCTCACAACCAGTTCTTGGGATCAGATGCCCTTGGCTACCCTCTGTAGGCACCAGGCACATACGCACACGCGTGCGTGTACACACACACACACACACACACACACACACACACACACGATTTTACAAGTGAAAAAGAAGGACTGGAGAGATGGCTCAGAGGCTAAGAGCACTAGCTGTTAGTGGACCCAGGTTTGGTTCTCAGCACTCATGCGGTGGCTCACAGCCACTGGTAACTCTAGTTCCAGGAGATCCTTTCTCCTCTTCTGGATTCCTGGGACACCAGTAGGCAGGCAAACACTTGTATACATGAAATTAAAAGAATCTTAAGAAAACAAGCCAAAATACCCTTTAAAAAAGAAAGAAGCCTTGGAGACTAAGGAGATGGCTCAGTTGGTGAAGTGCTTGCCATGTAAGAATGAGCAACTGAGTTTGATTCCAGAACCTGTGTGGCACACAGGTTGGGGTGGTGCACGCCTGTACTCCTAGTGCTGAGGAAATAGAGACAGGTGGATCCCTGGGCTCACTAGCCCATCAGTCTAGATGAAGCAGCAAGCCCTAGCCTAGTGAAATGCAGGATGGATAGCATCTGAAGAATAAGAGCTGAGGTTGGCCTCTGGCATTCATATGCATCTTCACATACATGTGTACCTATACATACACAAACAGAAGAAAATTTCTTCACATTCTGAGCATATGGCTTTGAAAAAAAATTAATTTTTCTTTTTTTAATTTTTTGAGTCAGGGTCTCATTATGTAGCCCTGCCTTTGGAATGCTGGGATTAAAGGCATACATCCCCTACCTATCTGCTTCTTTGTTTTGAAGATAGTGTCGCATTAGGGAGACTAAGTTGGCCTCAAACACCAGAGATGTGCCTGCTTCTGTCTCCTGAATGCTGGGACTAAAGACATGCATCACCATACCTGGCTTTTAATTAATTTTTGGTTTGGTTTTTTTTTAAAGATTTATTTATTTATTATGTATACAACATTCTGCCTCCATGTATGTTCGCACGCCAGAGGAGGGCGCCAGATTTCATTATAGATGGTTGTGAGCCACCATGTGGTTGCTGGGAATTAAACTCAGGACCTCTGGAAGAGTAGTGCTCTTAACCTCTGAGCCATCTCTCCAGCCCTGGTTTGGTTTTTTGAAACAGGTTCTCTCTATGCAGCCCAAGCTGATCTTGAACTCACCATATAACCCAGCTGAACTCAGTGATCCTCCTGCCTCAGTCTCAGAGGTACTGAGTGCTAAAATCACAAATAAGCACCACAATGTATGGCTAAGAATAGGATTTTAATAGCTGAAATACTAAAGTAAGAAATTAAAAAACAACGCTATATGAAAATATAAACTTTTTCGGTTTGAGACAGTCTGATACATTCTGTCATAACTCGCCAAATCAGTAACAGTTCTCTGAGGAGTGAGGTTGCGCATATTCTATAAAAAGTTGATATTTTGATTTTGTGAGATGGCTATTTACAAGCTTTGTCCTTTTTTTCTTTCTTTTTCAAGTGACTTTTGGAGCTATTTACATATTGAGAATGACATTTTTATTGTGTTTGCTGTACTTGAGACTGAACACATGCCACGAGGCCTGGCTTGGGAAGTAGTTGTAAACAGAAAAAGCAAAAATATGGCATTGCATACCAAACAAATTATCTGTTAGATAAACTATAACACACCTTTGATCCCTACAGTCATAAGATAGGTGTAGATTTGAGTTCCAGGCTTACATAGTGAGAATCCCCACCTCAAAAAACATAAAACGGGATGAAGAGATGGCTCAAAGGTTAAGAGCATTGACTGCTTTTTCAGAGATCCGTGGTTCAATTCCCAGCACTCACATGGTAGCTTACAGCTGTCTCTAACTCCAGTTCCAGGGACCAAAAGCATTACACAGACATACAAGCAAGCAAAACACCAATGCACATAAAAAGTAGAAAAAAATCATTTAAAAAAGCAGTAAAACAAGCAAACTAAATATATATTATATATGCAGTAATGCAGATGTATACAGTGGGTCTTAAAAAATTAAAAATGGGCTGGGCGGTGGTGGCTCACACCTTTAATCCCAGTACTTGGGAGGCACAGGCAGGCAGATCTCTGTGAGTTCGAGGCCAGCCTGGTCTATAAAGTGAGTTCCAGCATTAGCCATACAAAGAGTCCCTGTCTTTTATTTTTCTTGTGTTTACGTAGGTGGGCAAACATGTGTTGACTTTCTCCTTCCACCATGTGGGTTCTGGGGATTGAACTCAAGTTGTTAGGCTTGGTGGAAAGTGCCTTTACCCATGGAGCCATCTGCTGGCCCTTACAATGGGTTTTATGGGAACGTCTTCAAACTTAGAGGCAGGTCAATTATGAAGAACAAGGAGTTAGACACAAAACTTATGATTGTAGCCATGTACATGGTTTAGGGGTTGTGTCATCATGATAATGAGGTCGAGGCCATCCTGGGCTACACAGTGACTTCCAGGTAAGCCCTGGGCAAGACTCTGTCTCAATATCCTTCTCAAAGTTATGAAAAATTTAAAAATACTCTCAATATTTCATCTGTAGAATAAGTTTATCAGTAACTTTAAAAAAAACCTCCTAATTGGGTCAGGCATGGTTGTGCAGGCCTTTACTCCCCGCATTCAGAAGTCAAAGGAAGAAGGATCTCTGTACGTTTGACAACATCCTGGTCTACATAGGGAGTTCCAGGTCAGCCAGGGCTGCATAGTGAGTCTCTATCTGAAGAAAACAAAAAGCCAACAAAAGCAAGAGTTTTCTAATTACCATGTTTTCTTGTTTCTGACTACTTACAACTTAGTATTTAGCCCATGCCTAATCATTCAAAACAAAACAAAACAAAACCAAAGCAACTCTTGAGAAGTACACACCTCTGTTCTAGGTGTTTGAGTACCTCTTTCTCTTCTACCCTTTGTGCTTTGAATCCAGATTAAAACGTCTTTTTAATTAATTCCCAACTCTGCTTCACAAAAACCAAACCAAATCAAACAAACCAGCAAACCCTGAACCCCAGCTTACTCAAAAGACTAAGGCAGGAGGAACGTAATGTCAAGGCCAGCCCAGCAATGAGACCCTGTCCCCGCTTCTACCTTCCACAACAGAATCTTTTAACTCAAAAAATCATTTTATCACTAACATACAATAGAGTATGAGCCTAGTAAATTAGAAAGTGGGCTGATACTTTCTAAGCCAATGAACTAAGTGGGGAGTTGGTAAGTATTCTCTACACAGAATCAGACAGTATTTTGTCTTCGCCAGTCACATATCGTTTTAGTCACACTCGGCCTTGTATGTTACAACCTGTGAAAAGAGAGCAAGCCACTCTCAGGTCATGAGGCGTACACAAACAGATTGTGGTAACTCCAGCCTACTAATCAATGTCTGCATTTCTGTCACTTCTTATGGTCATCTATGTCATCACCTACTTGTACATAGTCAATCCCAGGGCTTTCATTTGTAGATGATCCAAGAGCCCCTTCAGCACATAACCTTTCACCCAGACAAAATTTTTTCCAGCCTTCTTCATCTTCAGATTTTGGCTGAAAGAAAAAAAATTACTTATTTCTATTTATTTATTTTTATACTGAACATCAAAAAAAGAAGTGAGGCTAAAGATGTCACTGAAGGGAACTTCAAATGCAAGGAATAAACAAATAAAAATTTTGGCTTATTTTTAAAAAAAAAATAAAAGGAAACTGAGGGTTCCCTATATCTTACCCCAACTCAAAGACATGGTGCTAGCTATGGACATAACTGTGTACACTCTTCAGACCCCTATGCTGGGACTCACTGTGAGAACTGTAGGCTGTGATTGCCATTGGAGATGTGACCTTTAAAGCTCCAATAGTGAACTCTAACTTGACGTCCTCTTTTCCAAAAACCCAAACCAATTCTATTATTCATTCATGTGTGTATATGTCAGAGAACACCTTGAAAGAGTCAGTTCTTTCATTTCACTATGTGGGTCCTGAGATTAAACACTGGGTCATCAATCGCCTTCACAAACTGAGCCATCTCATTGGTCCCTGCCTGGTCTAGTTATAAGGGGGAATTTGGATCATAAAGAATACATTTTTGGGGCTGGAGAGATGGCTTAGCAGTTAAGAGCACTAGCTGCTTTTCCAGAGGTCTTCAGTTCAATTCCCTGCAACCACGTGGTGGCTCACAACCATCCATAATGAGATCTGGTGTCCTCTTCTGGCCTGCAGGCAGATATGCAGACAGAACACTGTATACATAATAAACAAATAAATCTTAAAAAAAAAAGAGCCTATTTTCTTCTCTTTCAGAAGATAAATAGCTTTCGCCACTTTCTTAGATGTGTGATTCTCTAGAAGATTGGAGAAAATTGCCTAGAACAATGTATTCATCTCTTCCCCAATTCTAATCTTTAACTGCTAATATTTTAGGAGGTTAATTAATTATATCTAAGTTGCTATGATACAGAAAGAAATATCCCAATATGGACCACAGGCTTCACTATTACACAGGTTACTGTGAAGCAGTATTAGTGCGGGAAACAATTCTATATCTGTCAATTATGTTTTAAATAAACGCTGATTGGTCGGTTGGCAGGCAGGAAGTATAGGCAGGAAAACCAGACAGGAAGTAGAGGTGGGGCAAGGAGAACAGGAGTATTCTGGGAAGAAGGAAGCTCTTTCCGCAGTCCTGCCCAGACCACGGAAGAAGCAGGATGTGACCTGTCCTGCTGAAAAAAGGTACTGAGCCGTGTGCTAACATAGATAAGAATAATGGGTTAATATAAGCTACAAGAGTTAATAAGAAGCCTGAGCTAATGTGCTAATCAGTTTATAATCTTCTGGAGACCTCTGTGTGATTTTCTTTGGGACTTGCCGGCTGTGGGAACTGGGCAGGACAGAAATCCCAACAAGCTGGCCCTTGTGTTACACAGTATAAATATATGTTCATTGCATGACATCAATATCTCACCAAGAAAATCTAATAATCCCCCCTTCAATGTCTTTAGATTCTGAAAATGTATTTACATTCTAAAAAAGCAACAGTTTAGAAGAATCCTTAAAAGCCTGGAGAGGCCACACAGTCACCATTTGTCAACCTAAATGAGAAAATAGAGGGATGCCCACACGGCAGCACATGCCTGTCCCAGCACTCAGGAAGTAGAGGCTTTAGAATTCCAAGTTTAAGGCTAGGCTGAGCTACATAGCAAAGCTTGTTTTAAGAAATCAAGGGCAAGGGGCGCTGGAGAGATGGCTCAGCCGTTAAAGGCTAGGCTCACAACCAAAAATATAAGAAATCAAGGGCAAGGGATAAGAACTACATAGCATATGCAAGGCCCTGAGTTCAATCCCTAGCACTGCAAGGAAAAATAAACACATAGGAAGCTATAGGAATACTTAGAGAGGTGGAGGAAAGGACCACAGCAAACATTCTGAAAAATAAGTCTGAGGGTAAACAAAGAGCAACTGGGCAGTCCTGGTAGAAGTTTGCGTTTACTTGCTTTTTTGAGATAAGATTATCCTGTAAGCCCAGGCTGACCTTTAAATTACTCTCGCTGGCCTCAAACTTATGATCCTCCAGCTTCAGCCTCCAGAGTGCTGGGATTTAGAAGAGTGCCACTACTCCTGACTCATGAGTCCTTCTGTACAAGGTGGTGGTGGTCTTGTTTAAGATTGTAGTTTGACAGTCTTTTATGGATATCAGTAGGCAATAATCCTAAGGACACAGCCTAACTTCTCAGCCTTACTTATTATTTTGTCAGAACTGATACAGCAGCAATACTCTATTTTGTTCCTAACAACTTTCACATGCCCTAAGTCTCTCAAGATAAGGTGAATTTAAACAGTCATGGGCCAGGCTTGGTGGTGCATGCCTTTAATTCCAGCACTCCAGAGGCAGAAGCAGGCAAACCCCTTGTGTCTAAGGTTAGCCTGGTCTACATAATGAGTTCCACACCAGCTGGGGCAATGTAATGAGACCCTCTCTGAAAAAACTAAATACAAAAACGAAACATGAACTGACTCAGACTACTACTATAGCAAACTGATTGATATACATACATATTGGCATAGGAAGGAAAATAAAAATAATATAAACTGAACATTTAACTCTTTAAAGACTAGAATATGGATTATTTCACACAGGTATATACTGGACAACCTAAGCTGAGAAACTCACATACCATCGTCACGTTGCTATCCAGCTGCTGAGATTTCCAGTGATGTCTATGCTTGTTCACACTCTACAGGAAGGAAAGTTAATGATCTTTAGAGAATGAAAAACTAAAAAGAAACAAGTTTTTCTACAAAATTTCAACTACCCTAAAATTTAAAAAATACATAAATGCCAAATATATTCTAATGATTAGAATAACTTGGTAATTAATTCATAAATACTTGGGTATTTATAATTTTTCAATTACAGTCTAAGTACAGAAATACATCTGAAGGAGGTTTAATTTGATTGAAGGGGACACTTGCCTGTCGAACAGCTGAGAACTGGACCACTTGCTGCTGCTGCCACTGAAGTGTTGGAGAATAACCTTCTGGGGCAGGCTGGCATCCTGAAAGCTGGAATCAGTTCACAGATGTTAGTCTGTTTCAGTGCTGTAACTAGAATCTATGCCTATGCAGAGTAAGAGCAAAATCAAGATGAAGAGTAAATACATTTTAGTGAATGATAAGATTATTTAAGAGAATAAAGGTACATTTTATCAGAGCAGAAAGGCAGGTAGTTCACTTTACATCTATAAACCAGTTAATAAAAGAGATCTTTTGGGGCTGGAGAGATGGCTCAGTGGTTAAGAGCACTGACTATTCTTCCAAAGGTTCCAGGTTCAATTCCCAGTACCCATATTACAGCTGACAACTGTCTGCAGCTCCAGTTCCAGGGGATCTGATGCCCTCATACAGACATACAAGCAGGCAAAACACCAATGCGTATTAAGTAAAAATAATGAAATCATTTTTTTTTAAAGAGGGAGATCCTTTGTCATTTTACTTAGAAAAATATGAGATGAATGTTGGAGGTAAAGTTCTTATTAAATATGAAGGATATGAATCTAAAGGATTATAACTTCATTATATTTTTCTATAAAAGTGAGGAGAAACAAAAAAGAGAGAATAAAGAATTTTGGAATGGTCAAAATGTATCCCAAAACTCAAAGATAGCCGACTTGAAAAGATCTACATTTTTTAAAACTTTTTTTTTTGGGGGGGGGGGTCGGGGTGGGCATGGTGACGGCATCACAACCCCGGGAGTTCTCAAACAAAGTGGTTAAACACCCTAGGTGCCTAACCTTACTCTTGTTTCCCAATACAGCACACAGATAACAAGTGATCAGACATCATCTTCTAATAAAACAATGGGGTAAATTTGAAAAAAGCTAAGTTTACATGAAATCATGTGCCATCAAGTAAAACCTTGTGAAGCCTGAATTAAAACATCCTAATTATAAACATTAAGGAATGACCTCAAACACAAAAAAATTATCAAAAACCTTCCAAAAAAAAAATCCCAAAAACTTGACCTCAGCAACCATCTCCCCTCCTCTCCCCTGCCCCCCATTTTTCCGAGATAATGTTTTCCTCTGTGGCCTTGGCTGTCCTGGAAATCACTATGTATACTGGGCTAGCCTTGAACTTCACAGAGGTCTGCCAGCCTGTCTCCCTAGTGTTGAGAGATTTTTTTTTAACTAAAAAGTTTCATTTATTTTGTGTGCATGTTTTGTCTGCATGCATGTCTGTGTACTATGTGCAGGCTGATACCCAAAGGGGTGAAACGAGAGCATCAGATCCCCTCGAACTAGAGCTCCGAGACAGTAGTGAGTAGTGAGGTGGGTGCTGGGAATTGAACCTGCATCCTCTGGAAGAACATCCAGTGCTTTTAACCACTGTGCCATCTTTCCAGTCCTGCAGTCATTGTATTAATTGAGTGCTGTTTATTTTCTTCATGTAATGATCAGATGGTGTAATTATTTGGTTATTTTCTGTGTCCATTAGGAGACTGTTACTGAACAAGCATAGGGGACTTCCCTCATTCTTTCCTTCTGAGATGAGGGTCCTATATAGTCCAGGCTAGCCTGAAACCCTCTAACAGAAAATTACCTAGACCTCCCAACACTCTTGTCTTTACCTCCAAGTGCTAGGATTACAAGTGTTTACCAACATGCCTGCTCTGTAGACACCTTTTCTTTATTATCTTCTGCTAATATCTTCCTAGTATCCAGCGCAACCTAATTGCTTAATAAAAGGTGTGCAGGATAAGCAAATGAATAAAGATCAGAGTGTGCACAGAAAGGATAGAAAGATACTATGACATTTGTGTTTCCATTCTGAGAAAATACCAGGTCAAATGTAGAATGTGCACCAAGCACCAGTTTGATAATAACTATAAAGGTATAGCCAGTAAAAAATTCCTTCATATTTTACTAACAAAGGTCAGCATTAGTAAGCAATTGAAGTATTTTTTGGGGGCGTGTGTAAAATGACACACACACATTTACACTTTCAGATGGGTCTCATAATGCAGACTGGCAGCCAAATCAAAATTCGTTAGCCTGCAAGTGGTGGCTAACTTTGTAGGGAGCAATCTAACCTTACCCTACACACCATAACTAATATTCTTTTCTTTTTTTTCTTCTTTTTTTGGTTTTGCGAGACAGGGTTTCTTTGTGAAGCCTTAACTGTCCTGGAACTAGCTCTGCATAACAGGCTGGCCTTGAACTCCCAAATGCTGGGATTAAAGATGTGCACCACTACTGTCAGGCCATAACTGATTTTCTTGATAATATAGAAAAGCTTCAGTCATTTGTTTGTGTGTGGTTAGAATAATCCCAGTTGGTTAGTAAAACTCACAGAAATATTCACACTTTGCTTCCTCTTCAACTTCTTTGGATCAATTTGGGCTACCACAACATCTGGACACTGAGCCGCTTCAATCCTACAAGCAGTACATGTGTGAAACTTATTTTTGCGTTTTGCTCGTGTTTCGTGTGTAGTGCAATAGATACATTTTATTTCATTATGAAATCGCAAATAAAATCCGGACCCCCAACGAAAGAACAAAACGCCTGACATTGCCTAGATTAAAAGCAAAGAGATTTAAGAGCACACCTTTTAACGTGCAATCAAGTTCAAGGCATATTTGCCCACGGTTGGTTGTATATACAGGGATCTTAAACTTCCCAGACCGCCCGAGAGACAGGAACCCAAACAGAGGAGGGACGCTGTCGCACACTGAGGGTCAAGCGCGACACCAGGTCTATGCCCACTCGCACAGGGCAACATCACTCACTGCACCCTTCTCAGGTATTCCTGCGACGTCCTGGGGGGCACCGAAGGATCGAAACCTTCCGTCAAGTCACAGGGCTCCACAGGTAACAACCGTGGCATCAACTCTTCCACCGCAGACTCGGCTGGAACCCACGCCATCGTACTCAAACACGCCAAGCCCTTTTGCGCCTGCGCTCAGCCGATGCACGGCGCAGGAGCTCGGGCGACCTCCGGGGGCGCGGACGGGCCTAGGGCGGAGCCGCGCAAACCTGCTGGTTGCATCAAGTTTATGGCTCCGGCGGTGGAATGAAGTGTGCGAGTATAGTTCCTGACGGAAGTGGTTCCTAAAGAATTTCTAGGTCTTTTTTTTTTTTTTAAAAAAAAAACCTAATTCCATTTTCTCTTCTGAAGCTTGGGTAAGGAGCTAGGACCGAGGATGAACTTTTTTAGCATTGAATATTTTCTAAATTAATGCTGTAATGATCATTTTTAGAGTTCTAAAGAATTCAACCACTGGTTGAAGCACATTACATTCATCTAAATCTTACACTCCTTTGACGAGGGTGATGTCTTTCCGGCTTTGCGGGGAAAGGATGTGGATGGATGCGGGGAACAAAGTGGATGGATGGAGAGCTTAATTTTTTTTTTTTTTAACTTTTTCGGATAGCATCTTAGTGGTGTGCAGCTCATGCTATTCTTGAACCTATTAGGTAGCTCAAGTTGTCCTACAATCTGTAGTGACTCTCTGGCCTCAGCTTCCTTAGTCCTGGGATGATACTCATGAGCCAAATATCCCACGTGGATAATTTTTAGAGTTTTGAGATTGCGCCTCTTTAGAAGAGTGCCAAGAAGGGTCTACAGTTTGCATTGTAAACTGAGCTGGCCTGTCTTTTTACCTTGACACTTGGGATTTCAGGCACGAGCCGCCACCACCACCTTGGAGTGCACGATGTTTGTGGTTTTGCATGTGTCACGTGGATGCGTGCATGTCATAGCAGGTGCGGAGGGCAGAGTATAACTTTGGGGAGTAGGTTCTCTCCTTCCACCTGAGTTCTGAGGCAAGCGAGTTTACTGGCTGAGCCATTTCATCGACTCTTAACACACTGACGAAAATTCAAAATTAGAGGACCTGAGCATCTCTTTGTAGTTAATATTTCAAATATTGTTGGCTAGTGCCTCGTTCTTTCTCCATTTGAACGGATAAAGTCTGTCAGAAAAAAAAACCCGCAAGAGTTTTTTCTATATATTAGAAAACTCAAAAAGAATTATATTCAAACAGTAGACACGAAAAGTCCCTCTGGTGGCTAATAGGAAATATTTTCTCCCAGTCGTGCATTTTTTTTCTTTTTTTCAGTTTTTCTACAGAGTTTACCTCTAGTAGCTTTGGAGCCGTTCTGGAACTAGCTCTTGTAGAACAGGCTGGCCTCAAACTCACCGAGATCCTCCTGCCTCCCACTGATGGGATTAAAGGCGTGCGCCACCACCGCCCGGCTCTCAGTCGGGTATTTTAACCTTAATTTTAACCCTCAACTCGGTAGCCCTGCAGCCTCGCAGCGGTGCCTTTCCGCCACGTCCCACTTCTAATTACCCGGGTTACAACCTTTCCGCCGCTCGCCCCGCCCCTTCCTGAACTATCCCTGCCCTCTGCCTGGGCTAGCGGGACGCCTTCGCTCGTCCCACCCTCTTTATTACCCCCGTTCCATCCCTTCCGCCACTCATCCCGCCCATTACCACCTGAGAGCCCCGCCCCTTCCGGGAAGGTCCCCGCCCCTTGCCCCTCTCGCCCCTCCCCTCCACTGCTCGCCCCTCCTCGCCTCCTCCCCTTTGACGTGGCAGAGGCGGCACCAGCCATGTTGTCCAGGCCGAGGCCGTCCTGGAGGCCGGGGGCGGGGCGGTGCCGCCCCTGATTGCGGTGCCACGGCTGCTCCCGGGCGGCGGAGGAGACAGACTTTGCCAGGCGGAGGCTGCTACCGGCGCGGAGCTCATCGGAAGGTCCGGTGGTAAGGACGGGCGTCGCTGCCACCTCTGCTCCGCCCGGGCTGGGAGGCGGGCAGCGGGCCGGGGTCTTGGGACGGTGTTGGCTCTGTCCTCGTTGTCCCCAAGCCTAAGGGCGAGGCGCGCCGGAGGCTGTGTGGCCCAGCGCTGACCCGAGAGCACTGAGCCTGTCACGACGACCGAGCGCCCTAATCTCTATCTCCCGTCCTCCTAGTTTAGGTGGAAGCCTGGGAGCGGGGTGCAGAAGGGCGGTACGAGCAGCTGGCCCTGCACCCACCCGCACCCCCTGGATGACACGCTTTCCCATCCCTGCCCAGGGCTCCCGGGCCCTGGGCCCTCCGGGTTCGTTTCTTGACTTGATCAGGAGTGTCCTAGACTTTGAACCCAGGTGACTACATCACCCGTGATTCGGCCTTGGGCCTTGAAAAGGTTAAGGAGAAAAGTATCGGGGAAAGCTGATGCCTTGGGCCCGTTCGTTCCTAATGCTCGCTTTTGGGAACTGAGCAGTACCGTGCACTCGGGCATTCATTCTGTCCGTGGAGCTTTACTGTTTGTGGAAAAGGAAGAGTAAGAGTCACAGAAAATGCATAGGTAGACTAGAGGGATGTTGGATTCATCTTCTCACCTCACCTTCTGTCCGGTCCTGTCTTAACACACACACTCCCACCCTAAGCCGCGGGCAACTAGGTATATTTGCTTAAAGAAATTTAAATATAAATGCATATTAAATCTCTTCTTTCCAGGATCTTCAAAAGTCCACACGGTTTTAATTGTTTCTTAGACCTATACTATTATTGCTCAAATTTCTCATCTAACTGATGTGAAAATTGAAGGTCAGGGAAGTTTATTATCCAAGAGCATAACATTTGTTACTCAGTTCATTTCATTGAAAATTTTACAACTGGGGCTGGGATGATGGCTCAGAAGTTAAGAGCAACCAGTGGGTTGCTCTTCCAGAAGACCCGTGCAGATGCAGACACACACACACACACACACACACACACACACACACACACACACACACACAGAGTGGCTCACTACTGTCTTACAACCATCTGTAACTCCATTTGTAGGGCGTCCACTGTTCTCTCCTGGCCTCCACAGGCACTGCACACACATGATATACAGATGCACCTGCAGGCAAAACACTTATACAAAAAAATGAAATAAATACATATGTAAAATATTTTACAATTGAAATGTAGAGAGGAACAATGGTAACAAATAACTAAGGAGCTTAAATTTATTTGCAATTTGTGTGTTTTTCAATTAGGAATGCATAAGGAGGTTAAAATTGGAATAGCGAAAAAACAATACTAGGGAAAGCCTTTCAAGATACTATAAGAAAATATTTGCTGTGCTACGTTAAAGTGACATGATGCTTTTGTTCTACCAGGAGAAATTATTAAAGTAGTTTTCACTGCTATAAATCTTTGGGAAAATGTGACATTTCTTTAGGATGCCTTTTGTATCTTATGTCACTTTTTTAAAAAGATGAGTTTGTTAAATCTGCATTCTAATGATATTTTAGGGTGTGTGTGTGTTTAATAGGGTCTTACTCTGGCAGCCTGGAACTGACAGGAGATCCACCTGCCTCTGCCTCCCAAGTGCTAGGATTAAAGTTGTGTGCCAACATACCTAGCTGGATTTATATTAGGTAATATAAAATAATGCCTGGCTAATGCTAATACTAGGTAATAAAGTGCTTGCCAAATAATGTCATCACATTAAGGAAGTTCGCGAAAGGGCTTTTGTGCTGGGATTTGTGATTTTCAGCTTGAGCAGTTACTGCTTTTGAAAGTAAGGAAGTGTTGTGCATGGCCATGAAACTGGACCAAGGTGAGAGCAGGTGCAGCTTGCGCAGAAATTCAGAAACACAGTAGATGTCATTGAGTGAATGTGATTTTAAAGCAGAGAGGTTGGGAGGAAAACATGGAGGAAAGAGAAATCGTGCTCAGATATCACTCAGGTGACATTTTGCATATCCTAATAAAATACAACCCTTCAGAAGTTAGAATCCAGTCCAGAGGCTGGAGAGATGGCTCAGCCAGTAAGAGCCTTGGCTGCTCTTCCAGAGGGCCAGCGTTTAATCCGCACTCCCCCCACGTGGCAGCTCACAACTGTTTATAACTCGAGTTCCAGGGAATCCAACACCCTCACCAAATATAAATGTAGGCAAAACAACAATACACATAAAAAGAGCAGTAAATCATTTAAGAAAGTATTCTGGATGTAACATGCTTAAAAATATCCAGGCTACAACCTGTTGTAGAAACTTAAACCTGGCTTTCGTAAACACCTTCTGAGTCTTTGAATCTTTCTCACTGAGAGAGAGCTAAGCAGTGGTTCTCGGGACCTCCTTTTAAACATTATTGAGGGTCCAAATTTGTAAACACCTTCTGAGTCTTTGAATTTTTCTCACTGAGAGAGAGCTAAGCAGTGGTTCTCGGGACCTCCTTTTAAACATTATTGAGGGTCCAAAGAAAAACATGCTTACTTTTATATCTCTTAAACAAGACTTCTATGTGTAGTCTGCATTCCAACAGAGAGGAGAGGGGAAACAGCTGAAGATTTTTATTTATGTAACCATTGTCTTACTATGATCTCTGCTCAGTTTCCTTCTCCCCTTACTTTTAGTATTGTTTCTTTGAGACAGGATCTCACTCTGTCAACCTGTAGCAAAGGTTACAGCAATCCTCCTGTCTCAGCCTCCCCTAGTGCTTGGGTCGCATGTTTGTACGTCATGTTTCTCTTTGCTGGTTATACCAGATGGGTTTGCTGCTTCTCTTTCCAAGGAGAGAGCCTGGCACATAGGACAGCAGCAGATGGAAAGTCATTCATGCTTGGTGGTTTCCAGCAACTTCATCCATTAGTGAGGAATGGCTCACAGAATTAATCCTAGGTTTGACAACACCTAAAACCGTTCCAACCTGGTCATATCAATATTTTTTATTGACTAGAAACTTATTTCTCAGTTTTAGAAGAAATCCCAAATCAAGATGTTATATTGGGTGTCTGGTGAAGGCCTGTTCTCTGGTGCATATGTGGAACTTTGCAGTGTGTTCTCACATAGCAGAAAAGGCAGGATAGTTTTCTGCAGTCTTAAAAATAAAGCCAACAATCCCATTCATTTAAAACCAGTTTTATTTCCCACCATCCTTCTCGGCAACTTTAACATCCATATTCTTTCTTCTGACAGTGTAGGTCCATGATTTTCAATTCTGCTTTTAAACTTAATTGAAAAATATTTTGTGTTATGTGTATGGGTGCTTTGCCTGTGTGAATGTCTGTATACCACTTGTGTGCCTGTTGCCTTCAGATGCCAGAAGAGGGTGCCAGATCCCCTGGAATGGGAGCTATAGAATCTGGTTGTAAGCTGCTATGTGGACACTAGGAATTAACAGTGCTCTTAACCACTGACCTATTTCTCCAGCCCTCCTGTTCCTTTAAGTTTTTTCTTTTTTTTTTTTTTTTTTTAAATGTCTATGGGTACTTTGCCTGCCTGAATGTTTATGCATTTCTTGTGTGCCTGGTGTCTTTGGGAGCCAGAAGAGAGAATCAGAGCCCCTGGAACTGGAGTTACAGATATTTGTGAGCTGCCATGTGGGTGCTGAAAACTAGCTTAGGTCCTCTGCAAAGAGCAGTGAGCGCTTAACTATTGCCATCTCTCCAGCCTCAGTCTTTTAGCCCGGCTTCCTTTATTTTTGTTGATTAGTACTTGAAATTCTGTTTTTTGTTTAAATTCTTTGGCTTCCATTCATGACAAACCACTCTGTGGTTTAAGAGCCTGAGTCAGGACTGTATTCTAGATGGGAAAGCCAACACTTTAGATAGCCACTTAGAAAGTGATAAGCTACCTGGTTGTAGCGACATACACTTATAATCCCAGCTCTTGGGAGGCTGCAGCTGGAGGGTGACCTGGATTGTATAGTGAGACCTTTCAAAACAATGAGAATGACAAACAATAACCAGAAAGCCTAAACCTGGCTGTGATTTTACTATATTATCTTAAAATTTTATGTCTCAAAATGCCTTCAGAAGTTAGGATTCAGTTTCTACAAGGAGCTCTGTGATATGTAAATTCTGGGATACCACTTAACAGGCATTTTGTTTGCCGTGCCTCTAGTATTCTCTACCTGGTTTCAAGACAAGCTTTCTTGTTAGCAGAAATACTATTAAATGCTCTCCTCTAGAAAGTCAGATGAGAACTTGTCATTTTCTAATTAAAAACCATGTATATTTTAGAATTTTATGATTTTGTATGTTTATTAGAATTACTTAACTTACAGAGTTGATGATGGGAATCATAGGGTCTAGGTCCCTATTCCCTTTTTGTCCTTTTCCGTCTCTATATATTTAGATAAATAATAAGGATGCTTACTATATATTTGTCATAGTTTCTTATTTTTTAAATTTTATTTCTTTTGTGTGTGACTAAGTGCATGTGGCTTATTGTGTGCACAGTACATGTTTGTGCATAGCACACATTTGGAAGTCGGAGGACAACTTGGTTCTCTCCTTGTACCATGTGGGTCCCAGGGATCAAACTCTGGTCATCGGGTACCCACTGAGCCATCTTACCTTGTCAGTAGCTTTTTTTTTTTAAAGATTTATTTATTTATTATGTATACAACATTCTGCCTCCATATATGTTCGCACGCCAGAGGAGGGCGCCAGATTTCATTATAGATGGTTGTGAGCCACCATGTGGTTGCTGGGAATTGAACTCAGGACCTCTGGAAGAGCAGCCAGTGCTCTTAACCACTGAGCCATCTCTCCAGCCCCCTTGTCAGTAGTTTTAAGAGTGAATTAAGTTAGCTAAAATCCCTTCCTCTTACTAAGCCTCACAAGCATTAGGCTCTGTACAGCCATTATAGATTATGAGTGGAGTTACTATATTTTCATTTGGTCATAATTTTTAATGTGTTAATGTTGCTAGAGGTAGGAAGATATTTTTACTTTGAGTTTCTTATGAGGCTTCTGGATTTTAAAGTATCTTTAATTTGTGTTTCAGACAGAAATAAGAATCCAGCACTAAAATGACAACCTATTTGGAATTTATCCAACAAAATGAAGAACGAGATGGCGTCCGCTTCAGTTGGAATGTTTGGCCATCTAGTCGGCTGGAAGCTACGAGAATGGTTGTTCCAGTGGCAGCCCTGTTTACACCTCTGAAGGAGAGGCCTGACTTACCGCCCATTCAATACGAGCCTGTCTTATGCAGTAGGACCACTTGCCGTGCTGTTTTGAATCCTTTATGGTAATTAAAATACATGGAAGGAATTATTGTGATAAAATAGTTCAGAACTGTAATTTGTGCTGGGGTTTAGCTCAGTTGATAGAGTACTTACCTAGCACTCACAAAATCCTGGATTCATTCTCCTGCATCACATAAACCAGCACATACCTGTGATCTCAGCATTCAGAGAGTGGAGGCAGGGGAATCAGAAGCTCAAGATTATTTTCACCTACATAGCAAATTCAAAGCCTGGGCTACATAAGATATCTCAACAAAAAGAAAAGAAAAATAAATTATTTCTTAGTCATTTATTTAAAGAATTACATTTTTTGTATTTGGAGTTATAGACAAAGAAATCCCAAGAGTTTAAATTTTAGTATTCTGGTTATAATGAATTAGTAATGTAAAAAGACCAGATACAAACGTCATTATAAAAACTATTATATCCTATTAGTGGTACTTGGCTATGTATGAACCCATCCTAGGACTTGGAAAAGTCATAAATGAGTTAGCATGATATTCAAAAGGTGCTATTTATTACTAGGCAAAATCTCAGGAACCATTTTTTAAATTTCTCTTTCTTCTGCCTTTTCTCCAATCTAGTTTGCTAGTGAATGCAGTCAGGTCTACCTCCAGAGCACTGTGGAGTCTTCGTCTTTTTCTTGGTGTTGCTAGTGCTGGGATTGTGGGCTTACCCAGTCTTCCTGGTTGATGTACCATCTTACTGTCTCTTTTCTTTCTGAGCCTTGCGCTGTATCTTCTTTTATCATTCTGCCTCCAGTTTTTCTGTCATTGCTTCTTTTCCTTCAGGCTTCTCTTCAAGTTTTGAAGGATCTCTTTTGTTTTTATTTGTTATTATCTTTGCTGCTGTCGATTTGTGTTTTGTGAGACAGTCTCACAATGTAGCCCCAGCTGGCCTGGAACTTGTTATGTGGCCAGACTGGCCTCAAACTTGCTGTATGCAGTCCTCCTGCATCTGCCTCCAAGTGCTAGGATCACATGTATGTGCTGCCATGCTTACCCAAGAAGGCTGTGCTGTAAAGTAACTGCTCCACACACACTCTAGAAATACCTCTCTTTGTTTTCTTATCTGTTACATGAGGAGCGGGCCGCGTTCCTGGTGCCCTTGGCTGTGTCCCACCACCCGGCTCCTGGTCGCACGGCTAGCTTATGCCTGAAAAATTACACAGAAACTGTATTCATTTAAAACACTGCCAGGCCCATTATATCTAGCCTCTTCTTGGCTAACTCTCACATCTTGCTTTAACCCATATTTAGTAATCTGTGTATCACCACGGGGTCGTGGCTTACCGGGAAGATTCTAACCTACGTCCATCTCAGGCCACAGATGCATTGTGTCTCCCACACTTCCCTTCTTCCCAGCATTCTGTTCTCTTTTCCCCGCCTATCTAAGTCCTGCCCTATCAAAAGGCCAAGACAGTCTCTTTATTAACCAATGAAAGCAACCCAAATACAGAAGGACCTCCTACACCACTTATCTACATAATTAAATAAATCATGTGTGTGTGGGGGGGGGAATGCTATTGTATGGAGGTCAGAAGACTACTCTTAAGACCTGGTTCTCTCCTTCTCCCTTGGCTCTGGGTATTGAACTGAGGTTGTTAGGCTTTCTTGGCAGGCACTTTGACCCATGAGCCATCTTGCTGGCCCATTAGTCTTTATTATTGCTACTTAAGTAGTATTTTAAGATGGGTGTGGTAGCAGAGTCCTGTAATTCTAAAGACTTGAAGGGTTGTGGGTTCTAGGTCAGCCTGGATATTTTAGCAAGATTGTATCTCCAAAGCAAGCAAACAGACAAACATACCCCCCCCCCAAAAAAAAAAAACGAACCACAAAAAAACCTGTCCTAGGGTACAGTTTATTTAGTGGTAAATGTTTGCCTAATGTATGAGGCCCTGGGTTCTTATACCCCAGTTAAAAGCAAGTCACTTTGATCATCAATTTTAATCCATTCATGTCTTTAAACGAAATTAATTTTATTTAAATTAAGGTCTTTGTAAAACTAACTGAAACATTGCCTAACTAATCTGTCTTTTCTTAAAACAGTCAAGTGGATTATCGAGCAAAACTCTGGGCTTGCAACTTTTGTTACCAAAGGAATCAGGTAAGGACGTCTCTTACGGATGCTAATGCTGTAGTGCTGGTCATATAGGGAATGCTTATGTGAAAAAGGATAAAATAGTTGTTTTCATTGCGTTCATTGGTTGTGGGTGGGTGTGCCTGTGCAATGGTGAGCATGTGTAGGTAAGAGGACAGTCTTTCCTTATACAGTAGGGGCTCCAGGGATCAAACTCAGGTAGTTAGCATTAGAAGCAAGAGCCTTTAGCCAGTAAATCATCTCACTAGCCTGAAAATACCTTTTTAATAATTAAATGAGATCAGCATGGTCTGCATAGTGAGTTCCAGGACATCTAGGGCTGCATAAAACAAAAACAAACAACAGAAACCCAGACAAAAATTTAAATGATGAAATAATTTTGAGTTTAAAACCTTATTTCTGGCAATAATTTGGTAACTTTTTTTTTTTTTTCAGTTTCCACCTACATATGCTGGAATATCTGAACTGAATCAGCCTGCTGAGCTTTTACCCCAGTTTTCAAGCATTGAATATGTAGTTCTGGTAAGAACTCGAGAGTAGGTATTTAAGAAAGCTATAAGTAGGCAAGGGTTTATGTCAGAATCATTATGAAAATGGAGATCACATTAAGGGCCTGACAGCAAACTGAATTGAGCATTTCACAGTTAAGAAACCTCAAGGTTGATTTGATGAAGGTCATTTCTGACTGAAATTATCTGATGATTAGTCAGATGCTAGGTGGCATGGTGTCATTTGATCAGCAAAGTGCTAAAGTCTGCTTATGTGTCCCTGAGTTTACGAATCAACATATCCTGGTTGTTTATGGATTTTATTGTGGAGAGCTGGGCAGGTTTGGTCATGTCTGTAATCCCAGAACTTTGCTTGTGGAAGCAGACTGATCGGGTTCAAGGTCATCTTGGTCTATAAGTTCTAGGTCCACCTGGACTTTATGAGATCTTGTCTCAAAGCAACAAAAATCACAAGAGTGTGGAAATTTAAAACTATAAACGTATTTTTGAGATAGTGCCTGTCTCCAAAGCACTGGCTGGCCTGCAGCTCCCTCTGTAGAGCAGGCTGCCTCTCTGTCTCTCAAGGGCAGGGATTAAAGGTGTGCATCATTATGCCTGGCCAGTAAAAAGTATCTGAATGTGGTACAGGAACAGAGTTGTGATTCACTAGAACTTGTCACTACGTTTGTCAAACCGGATTAGGTTTTGATTTTTTGAAAGAGTCATCCCAGGCTTAGGAAATTATTTTCTAAACATTATCTCATTATTATTATTTTAAATAATCATTTATTTTTATCTTATGTGCATTAGTGTTTTGCCTGCATGTATGTCTGTGTAAGGTTGTCAAGTCCCCTAGAACTGGAGTTACAGACACTTGTGAGCCGACCTGTGGGTGCTGGGAATTGAACCCGGTTCTACTGGAAGAGCAATCAGTGCTCTCAACCTCTGAGCCATTTCTCTAGCTCCTCATTGTTATTTTTTAGTTTAAAAATTATTTAAATATAACTGTGCTGGGTTGGCTCTGTGGTTAAGTAGACTTGCTGCTCTTACAGAGTACCTGAGTTCAGTGTCCAGCACTGTGTCAGTTTGTTCAAAATTGCCTATAACTGCAGCTCCAGTGCATCTGATGCTCTGTGCTGGACTGGGGACATCTGCATCTACACATCCACATACCCACACACAGATACATAGTTAAAAGTGAAATAAACCCAAACAAACAAAAATAATTTTAAAAAGTGACTGTACTTTCAGAATATACTCACATGAATAGTATGTTGTTTTACTCATAGTAGAAGGATATTTAACTTATTTTATTTTTATTCAAGTTTTGACGAAAAACTTGGTACATGATTTGTAATTTTAAAGTAATATATATTATCTCTTGTTTTTTATCTAGCACCTCACTTTGTTATTATACCAAGCTTGTCCTGATTTTGTTGTTCTAAGTGAGATCTCCCTGAGTAGCTGAGACTTTAGGTGTGCCCATACCTGGCCTGAACTTTGTAGTTGTTAAATGATTATTTGAAAATACCATAAAATTATTATTATTATTTATGGCATATTCTCATATATGTCATTCTGGCCTCGAGTTTCCTATGTAGATGAAGATATACTTCAACTCTTGGTGGTCCTGTGCTGGGGTCACAGGTGTGCATTACCACACTCAGTTTGAAAGTAATAAATGCTTATAATAAATTAAACTTCATGTACTTAAATAACCCCTCGTGCAAGACAGGATCTTGTTCTGCAGCCCTGGCTGGTCTGGAATTCACAGGGATCTGCCTGCCTCTTGCCTCCCAAGTGCCAGGATTAAAGGTGTGTATTAACATACCCAGCTAAATATAGCTAAATATATGTATATGCACATATTGTTTTGCAGGGTCTTTCTGTTACCCTCCTTTTTATTTTATTTTTTGGTCTGTTTTGCTATTTTGTGTGTCATCCCCTACCCCCGAACTGAGGACCAAACCCAGGGCCTCCCTGCACTTGCTAGGTAAGTGCTCTACCAGTGAGCTAAATCTCCAACCCGAGGCAGGGTCTTTATGTGAAACCAGGCTGGCCTTGAATTTATGTTGATCCTCCTGACTTGACTGACTTCCAAGTTCTGGCATCAAAGGTGTGCATCTCCCTGCCCAGTTATTCATTTGCTTCTAAGTTTAATTTTTCTTTAAAATTTTTTATATTTAAATTTTAAAAATTTTATTACATGTGTGCACAGCGCAGGTTTGTGCCTGCTGTAGCGTGTGTTTGCAGGTCAGAAGTCAGTGTTCTCCTCCTACTGAGGATTCTGGGGCTGGACTCAGCTTGTCAGGCTTGTGCCACAAGTGCTTCTACCTGCTGTGTCACCTTGTCAGCCCTTTAAACTTCAGTCCTCATTCAGTGCTGTGTCTCAGAGCTCTCTCCTAGACCACATATATAACTTGTTTCTTTTCCGTGGTGACTCTATTAGCATTCCATTGTATGCACATATTAATATTTCACTGTTTACAGTTTTAATTAGTTCTTGATTGACTGTCTTGAATATTGTGCTAAAATGTTAATACCTTTATAAATCCATTTCTTACTGCATTTTTTTTAAAAGCGTGGTCCCCAGATGCCTTTGATATTTCTCTATGTGGTTGATACTTGCATAGAAGATGAAGATTTACAAGCTCTGAAGGAATCCATGCAGATGTCATTGAGTCTTTTGCCACCTACGGCTTTGGTTGGACTTATTACTTTTGGGAGAATGGTGCAGGTTCATGAACTTGGATGTGAAGGCATTTCAAAAAGCTATGTCTTCAGGGGAACAAAGGATTTGTCTGCCAAACAGCTGCAGGTGAGTGAGAATGGGAGTGCTTACCTGATTCTTCACATACTATATATGTTAATACTTTCTAGATGCATGCATTTTTAAGAAACATGATGAATTCATTTTATTATAATTGCACCATGATATGACAAGGCCTCAACTTTAGTATTGACTTCAATTTTGTTTCTTATATAATTTAGCTGTCATAAAAATTGAAGACTTTTTACTTTTCATAGTGTGTCTTTGATATCTCTTCATGACCACATATATAACCTGTTCCATTTCTGTAAATGGCTTTATTAGAATTTTATTGTGTACTCTTATTAGGATGTCACTGTGTGCATTGTTTAGTTAGTGATTGTGTATATGCAGGGGTGTGTGTGTGTGTGTGTGTGTGTGCAGGTCTTAGGACAACCTAAGGCATTGTTATTCATCAGGCACCCTCTACTTTATTTTTATATTTTGTTTATTTTAGAGACAGGCCCTCCCCTTGGCCTGGAGCTTGATGGTTAGGCAAGGCCGGCTGGCCATTAAGCCCCAGGTATCCATCCAGCAGTCTCTGTCACTTAAGTAGTGGATTACAGGTTTGCATCACTACACCCAGATTCTTTTTGTTTGTTTTGTTTTTTGAGACAGGGTTTCTCTGTAGCTTTGGAGTCTGTCCTGAAACTTGCTTTGTATACCAGACTGGCCTTAAACTCACAGAGATCTGCCTGCTTCTGCCTCCCAAGTGCTGGGATTAAAGATGTGCCCCACCACTGCCTGACTCACCCAGATTTTTTAATTCATTCTGCAATTGACACAGATTTTCATGCTTTTGAGGCAAATCTTTTCCTAAGTCATAAACACTTTTCCTGACTACACTGTCTTGCTCTGTAGACCAGGCTGGCCTCGAACTCACAGAGATTCACCTACCTCTGCCTCCCAAGTGCTGGGATTAAAGGCATAAACTGCTACTGCCTGGCACGTGAGTACAGGTGCTTGCAAAGGTAGAAAAGGGCATTGGATTCCCTATAGCTGGGGTTACAGGTTGTTAAAGACTGGTAGGCTGATGTGAGGGTCACGCAATAGAGGTGCCGGATCAAACTCTGGTTTTCTGCAGTAGCTGCAAGATTCTTAGCTGCTGAGCCATGTCTCCAGTCCCTTATGTGCTTCCTCATGATGCTGCTGCTAAGATTTTAACTGCTGTATCAGATAGCTTCATTCCTTTCTTCTTAGGATTTTATACTACTTTAATAGATAATATGATTTTTTCTAGATTTTAACTACTATGAGAGCAGAGAGTATTTTTATTTAAACTACTATATTCCTACTACAGAGTAGGTATTTAAGATAATAGTTGCTGAAAAGGATAAATGCATATAAGTTAAGAAGAAAGACATTTGTCATTAATGTATTTTGACTGCATTAGGTAAGAAGTACTCCTAAATACCTTGCATTCGCTTTCTCCTGGTGAATTTCTACTGAGGGACCTCAGTTTCCATAGCTAGACTGTTTGCCTTCTGGGGAAAGAGACCTTATGCTTATTTTGTGTTCCTAATTTGTAGCGTAGCACCGTGAACATATTAAGAAGTTGATTAATATTGTTGAAGTAAATAAACTGATCTCACTGAAATCATCTCTTTACAGGAAATGCTGGGACTCTCAAAAGTACCCGTAACTCAAGCCACACGTGGTCCTCAGGTCCAGCAGCCACCTCCTTCCAATAGGTAATTAATATGGCAACAGAATTCTATAATTCAAGCAGATACTTAAACATACTATGCCCTTGCCTGGGCAGTGGTGGCTCACACCTTTAATACCAGCATTTGGGAGGCAGAGGCAAGCAGATCTTTGTGAGGTCAGCCTGATCGACAAAGTGAGTTCCAGGACAGCCAAGATTACACAGAGAAACCCTGTCTTGAAAAACTAAAACAAACAAACAAGCATCATGCCCTCAACTTGAACAAAGGTATTAGGTGATACTATAATATTTAGTATTGTCAGGGATACAAATAGATTGCAGTAATATATAATTTTAAAAAACAAACTATAGTTTTTTGAGGCACTTTCTTTTTTATTGAAATGATTCATTTCCTTATCATTATGATGTTAGGAGTTTAGTTTTGATATGTTTCTTTTTATTTTTAAGTTCATAAAACCTTTATGTGGTTTGAAGGCAGCTATATAAAAATAGGGCCTCAAAAACTTCTAATTTTGTTCTGTAACCTTCTAACCAGAGGTGCTGTTACTAAAATTGATCGATGTGTTGATGTGTCTTCTTACTATATTGCTAACCTTAAAACTTTAAATGAAATTGATAACAATTGTATTAATTCCTTAGTTTGTAGCAGTAATACAACTGGAAGTGAAAAACAGACTATAGTATAGGGCCTAGTAATAGCCCTCCTCTACTTTCTCTGGAGACAGTTTCCTATGCATTAATGATGAGTTTGATCTCCTGATCCTCCTGCCTCCACCTTCTTAGTGCTGGGATAACAGGCATATACCACCATGCCTGATTCATTTTTTCTCCCTCCTCCTCTTGCCTCCTTCTCTTCCCCAGTCTCCTCTTTTTCCCCACTTCCTTGGAGTGTGTATTGCTGGGGATCCAGCCTAGGGTCTCCTACCTGCTAGATAAACCTTCTACTGACTGAGCTAGCTCCCCAATAGCAACCGCTTTTGAAGAGACACTCCAGTGTGTTCTGCTGCTCACAGAAAATTGTGAACTGCTGGTCTGCTGTGCATCAAATATTTTTTTCTGTTTTTAGGAAAAGTTCTTAAGATATCATACTTGTAGCTGGGAGGTGGTGGTGCACACCTTTAATTCCAGCACTTGGGAGGCAGAGGCAGGCGGATCTCTGTGAGTTTGAGGCCAGCCTGGTCTACAAGAGCTAGTTCCAGGACGGGCTCCAAAGCTACAGAGAAACCCAGTCTCGAAAAAAAAAGATATCACACTTGTAAATGGCTTTTGATTTACTGTTGTTTTGCAGATTCTTACAGCCAGTACAGAAAATAGACATGAATCTCACAGATCTTCTGGGAGAACTTCAGCGAGATCCTTGGCCTGTACCACAAGGAAAGAGACCTTTGCGTTCCTCAGGAGTGGCACTTTCTATAGCTGTAGGGCTACTTGAGGTAGTGATGATGAAAATGTAGTTTTGAAATGTAAGAGTCTGTGTGCGTGTGCACATGAGCATGTGTGCACATGTGGAATAGTAAAGTTGTGAGCCGAGCACCATGGTGGTGGTTGGTGTGAGTGTCCCTTTATTTTTCTCTCCTCCTTTTCTTACTTTTTTTCATCTCTTTCTTTTTCCTTGCTCCACCTTCATTTTTGTCATCCTTTTCTTCTGTTTTGCTATGTAGTTCAGTTAGTGCTGCACTTGAACTAATGGCAGTCTTCCTTCCTTAGACTTCTGAACGTAGGGCTATTGCTGTGCACCATTGCTGTGCACCACCATGCGCGGCTCTTCTCTTCTCTCATTTAGTAATTGATGTACAGTACTGTTGGTTTAAGCTCCACATTTTAGGCAGCTCTGGGGCAGAAGCTAGCTGCGTGTCTATTTACTAGAAGTAGCATTAGTTCTCACAGTTAAGGGCTTGGTTCTATGAACCTGCTGTTCGCTTCAAATACCAGCTACAAGTAGTAGGTTGTTAACTGTACTTCTATCTATGAGTTGGATTTTCTTCAGGTTTGATTAATGCTATAGTGGCTGGCTCAGAGAACGTAGAGAAACCTTTTACTTTATGTATCACTTATAGAGTGTTACAAAAGCTACACCCTGATAGAAGAAATGCATACAGTTGAGATATCAGAGAAAGGGCATGTCCCTTCTACACACCACACTCTAGAAAGCAGCATGGGTTCAGCTACCCAGAAGGTCTCCAAATCCAGTCCATATGATTTTTAAAAAGGAATTTATTTTTGCTATTTTAAATTAATGTGCATGTGTGTGCGTGCATGTCTGTATGTCTGTGTGCATGTGTGTACAAGTGCCCTCAGAGGTCAGAGGCAGAGCTGGAGTTATGGGTGTTTGTGAGCCACCTGATATAGATACTGGGAACTGAACTTTGCTCTTCTAGTAAGCCATCTCCAACTTGATTTTTTTTTAAAAAAAGATTTATTTATTTATAATATGTAAAATAAAAATATATGAGTGTTTTACCTGCTGTATGTGTGTACACCATGTATATGCCTGGTTGCCCATGGAGGCCAGAAGAAGGCATTGGTTCCTCTGGAACTGGAGTCACAGAGGATTGCGAGCTGCTGAGTGGGTGCTGGGAACTAAGTGTGGGTCTTCTGCCAGAGCAGCAAGTGCTCTTATCACTGGGCCGTCTCTCTAGTGCCCCTGCATCCTGATTTGTTTATGGAAGCTTCGCTACAGAGGGGTGATTGACTGCATCACTGGCTGGTGCTGTTCAACTTGTAATCTTTCTTTATGCTTAAAATCTGTTAGTAGGATGATTGTTGTAGTTAATTTATTCTAGTATCTAGTGGGTACATGTGATTTATTCCTGTAGCACTTTTCTTGGGTTATACTTATTAGTTTTCTTTCATTCCTTCCTTTTCCCCCTTGAGACTAGGTTTCACTGTGTAGTGCTGATTGGACTAGAAAAATATGTCACAGAGATCAGCTTGCCTCTGCCTCCTGAGAGTTGGGATTAAAGGCATGTGCCACCATCGCCCAGCCTACAGCCAGATCTTATGGAGGCAATTCTCAAATGAGTCATCAGAGAGGATCTCTGATGACTATAGCTTATATCAAGTTGACATAAAAATGAGCCAGCATGGCTACCATGTCTGTATGTTTTTTTCAAATAGAAGAGTTTATTTTGTTCTATTATTCCAGAGAGAAATTCCGTAATGGCTGGGAAGGAATGGCAGCAGGCAGCCAGAGCAGAAAACTGAGAGATTACATACTCAGTCACAAGCAGAGAGTGAACTGGCCCTGGAACCAAGTTATGAACTTCCAAAGAGACATTTCTTTAGCAAGGCCGCACCCCACATCACCTCCCCAAACAGCACTGCCAGCTTCAGAGCAAGGCTTCAAACGCCTGAGCCTGTGGGGGACGTTTCTGACTGAAACCATTGCAGACTCATTCCTGTGTTTCGTCTTGGCTTAATTGTGACACATCATATGCGTCTAGAAATTCATCCATTTCTTTTAGATTTACTAATTTTGTAGAGCAAAGGTTTTTAAGATGTCCTAATGACTTCATGAATTTCATTGGAATTATAATATATTTTCCTATTTTAAATAATTTTTTTTTTGTTTTTTGAGACAGGGTTTTTTTTCCTGTGTA
Organism: Ondatra zibethicus; assembly: GCA_004026605.1. Taxonomy (NCBI): domain Eukaryota; kingdom Metazoa; phylum Chordata; class Mammalia; order Rodentia; family Cricetidae; genus Ondatra; species Ondatra zibethicus. The sequence continues at coordinate 21,022 of PVIU01003745.1, read as the reverse complement.
ACAGCTCCGGCTGTAGTGGAACTTGCTTTGTAGATCAGATTGACTCTGAACTCCAGAGATCCACCGGCTTTGCCTCCCAGGTGCTGGGATTAAATGAGTGTGCCACCACCACCTGGCTTTAAATGATTTTTTAATTTTTTAAAAATTAGAGTATAATTACATCGCTTCCCTTTTCTCCTCTCCTCCTTCCAAACCCTCCCATGTTTTCTTCTTAATTCAAGCTTTTTTTTGTGTGTGTATTTTCAGAGCTGACCATTGGTTAACGAATTGGTTATTGAATAACTAATTGGTATATGATAACCAATTGGTGTGTTCTTCCTGGGGAAGACTTTTCTCACTCTCAGCATGCCTTGGCTGTCCTTTGTGTGTGGTTGAGGCCACATGGCTCTCCCCTTCCATGTTACAATGTCTGTCGGTGTCACCCTTGTTCAGGACATGTTTAGGCAGCCATGTTGGGGAGACTTCATTGGGTGTAGCGTCTGACATTTCTAGGAGACACATTCTTACAGCAAACTTCCTGTTCCTCAGGCTGGTTAAATTTTCTCCTCCCTCCACAATGATTCCTGAGCCTCAGGTGCAGGAGTTGTGTTGTGGATGTTTCAAATGGACTGTATTCTTCCACTCTGCGTCTTCTTTGGTTGTGGTTTTCTGTAATGGTTTCCCTGTTGCAAAGAGAAGCTTCCTTGATGAGGGTGTGAGGACTCCACTTACTGGTTAGACTTGGAGAAGGATGTCTTTTTTAAAAAAAAAAATTCATCATTATTATTTGTGTGTGTGTGTATATGTGTAAAGAGGGTGTTGGGAGGGAGGGGGAGGGAGGGAAAGGGAGAAAGTTCATGTTTGCCACGTGTGTGTGTGTGTGTGTAAGTAAGGAGGGTTGGGAGGGAAGGAGGGAAAAAGGGAGAGAGTTCGTGTGTGCTGTGTGTGTGAAACAGCCCTTGGAGGACAGAAGAGGGTGTCTTATACTCTAGAACTAGAACAGCAGGCAGTTGTGGGCTGGGAATTTATTTGAGACAGAAGTGTATGTACCTGCGTTTTCTTATCCTTTGCAGTTTCTGACTGAGTTCCTTTTCTCCAACAGTGTACTTTCCCCAACACTGGTGCTCGGATCATGATGTTCATTGGTGGTCCTGCTACCCAGGGGCCTGGAATGGTGGTTGGAGATGAATTAAAGACACCAATAAGATCCTGGCATGACATTGAAAAGGATAATGCCAAATATGTTAAAAAGGGAACTAAGGTAATTTTTAGGTTTTTTTCCTTGTGAATTATTTTCTATTTGTGTAACTTTCTTTCTTTTCGGTTTTTTGAGACAGGGTTTCTCTGTGTAGCTTTGGAGCCTGCCCTAGAAATCGCTCTGTAGACCAGGCTGGCCTTGAACTCACATAGATTCGCCTGCCTCTGCCTCTTAAATGCTGGGATTAAAGGCGTGCGCCACCACTGCCTGACTGTAACTTTACATTTTTAGGAGTAGTTTGCAAAGCTATATTTCGCTAATGGTGATTCTTGAATCTTTGGTATTATTTTTGCTTGTTGATGTCCTTGTAATTATTATTTTTAGTTCAGGCTATTAGTTTAATTTTGCTGTACTGTTTGTTATTTTTTGGTAGCCACTGTTATATTTTTAACAATAATTGATGTCATAATTTTTGACACTGAATGCTTTTGTCTGCTAATGAGTTTCCCGTTTGAGCTCAGAAATTTTATTTTTTTGTTAAAGTTGCCAAAAATGCTTTAGATTTGCTTATCTTCTTTTCTTTCCCTCTTTTCAGATGTGCTTGTTTCTTGCCTGTGGATTTAGCTAGGAAAAAGAGCTGTGTAGTTCTCTGTTTTGTGTGTGTTTGTGTTGAAGAAGAGAATGTACGACTCTCTTCAGTTTTACTTTACTTAGGAATAGACCTGAAAATAATGGCTTTGAAGTCAAAGATGTTAAAATATCAGGCTTTAGTTATTTATTTGAGACAAAATCTTTGTGTATAGTACAGCCCATGATCCTCCTGTTGTAGCTTCCCCAGTGCTGGGATTTCAGATGTCTGTCTCATGTCTGGCTGTAAGTCAGACTTCTAGAAGTCATTTTATCATTTTTATGAAACTGTAGAAAATTGAATGAGACTAGATCATATGTAAATTACTATGAATTATTCTTTTACTCAAATCGTTTTGATCTGTTAATAGGAAAAAGATTTATTGGAAAGTTAGGTTATATATTTGATTTAATCAAAATCTCTTGTAGCATTTTGAAGCATTGGCTAATCGAGCTGCTACAACTGGGCATGTTATTGATATCTACGCATGTGCATTAGATCAGACGGGTCTTCTGGAGATGAAGTGCTGCCCTAACCTTACTGGGTATGTATGTGCATATCTAATAATGCCTGCTTACAGATATGAATCAATACTGAGAGCTTGAGAAATGAAAAACTCACTCATCGTCTTGCAGCTTCATTTCAATATTTGCTGACAGCTTTGCTGTGTCTTCTATGGATCTTATGGTACTTTTTCTTTTTTTTCTGAAAAAGCAGGATTATAAAGGCACGAGTTCTTCTGAAAAAGTTTATTTTAAAGTTGCTCTGTTTTAGTAGTGTTTTTGAGATAGCACATTGTAACAGGCTTTTTCTTTTGGGCTACCAACAATTTCCCATGTTGAAGGGAGGAAGCCGCTTGTTGGTTCCTGGCTGCTCAGCCCCGAAATAATCACACAGAAACTGTATTAATTAAATCACTGCTTGGCCTATTAGCTCTAACTTCTTATTGACTAGCTCTTACATATTAATTTAACCCATTTCTACTAATCTGTATCACCATGAGGCTGTGGCTTACTAGATAAAATTCTGGCTTCTGTCTGGTGGGGCTACATGGCTTATCTCTGACTCTACCTTCTTCCTAAGTTCTGCCCTATCAACAGGCCAAGGCACTTTCTTTATTTACCAGTGGTATTCACAGCATACAGAGGGGAATCCCACATCACTCCCAAATCATGACAGGGAGACTTCTTATTAGTTTATGAATGCTTGGCCTAGCTTAGGCTCATTTCTGGCTAGCTCTTTTAACTTAACCTGTTTCTCTTTATTTACCTCAGAACTTCTTACCTTTTCTTTCTGTATGTCCTACTTTTCCTGCTGTTGCAAGGAGGAGAGGGCTGCATTCCCGGTGCCTGGTTAGCTTATACCCGAAATAATTACACAGAAAACTGTATTAATTAAATGACTGCCTGGCCCATTAGCTCTAGCCTCTTCTTGGCTAACTCTTACATCTTAAACTAACCCATATCTAGTAATCTGTGTATCACCATGAGGATGTGGCTTACCGGCATGAGTCTAACCAGTGTCCATCTTGGGCCGGAGAAAACATGGCGTCTGCCACACTTCCTTTCTCCCCAGAATTCTGTTCTGTCTACTCCGCCCACCTAAGGGCTTCCCTATCAAAAGGCCAAGGCAGTCTCTTTATTTAACCAATGAAAGCAACAGAAATACAGAAGGAATTCCTACATCATCTTGCTTCTTCCATGTCTGTCTGTCTGGTGGCTGCCTGGCTGGCTGGCCCTGGGCATGTCCCTCTTTTTCTCCCTCATTCTCTTCTTCTTCTCTTCCCTGGAGCCTACATTTCTTCTCCTATTTATTCTCTCTGCCTACCAGTCCCACCTTTCCTTTCTCTGCTTAGCTATTGGCTGTTCAGCTTTTTATGAGACCAATCGGGTGCCTTAGGCAGGCAAGATGAAGCAGCAATACATCTTTTCATAACTAAACAAATGCAGCATAAACAAATGTAATATGCCCTTACACAGTTAAAGTAATATTCTTCAGTGTAAATAAATGTAATTCATCTTTGCCTAGTTAAAATAATATTCCACAACAGCACAACTTGAAATTTATCCATAAATGTTTGATGAAGTTTTAGTATGTTCACAAGTATAGGACTGCTACTGTGATTAAATTTAGAACACTTGTCTGGCCCTGGAGAGACTGCCTGTTACTTGTCACTCTCTAGTCCTCTCTCCTGTCTCACCACATCCTCCTGCCTAGGCAATACTACTCGCCTCTTCTGGATGTTTCCTATCAATGGAGTAATAAGTGGTGGTTTACCATTGGCTTCTTTTAAAAAAATTATGTGTATGAATGTCTTGCCTATGAATGAGTACTGTGTGTTTGCCTGGTGCCCAAGGAGGTTAGAACAGAGAGTTGGATCCTTGGAATTGGAGTTACCAATGGTTATGAGCCACCTTGTAAGTGTGGGAGCTGAACTGGGGTCCTCTGCAAGAAGAACCAGTGTTCTCGACCACTGAACTATCTCTCCAGCCCACCATGGGCTTCTTTATTATGCACATTTAGGATATGCCATTATTTCTTTTCATTGCTGAAAAAAAGTAAAGTAGGGGTTCAGCTTCATCCAGTATTGTCTTAGATATACACCTATGGAAATGCAAACAACTAGGAGCTCAGTAGGAAAGTTCTAAACATAAAGGCCCTGGTCATCTGTGCCAGACATTACAGATGCAAAGTAATGCAGGGTGGAGATTAATTCAGCGTTGTGAAGGTCCTTGAGAATCTCACTGAAAACAATGAAAGTTGACCTAGAGTGAATTAGAAAGACAACAGGAGGAGAGACTTGGAAGTAGCTGATGTGGACAAGAGGTTCTCAGGTATTGTACAGATAACTTTGGTTTCTTGTTAAAAACCAGTGCTCTTTAGTATGTGTGAGATGGGGCTTGAAATTGCCTTTTTAGGGTTGCTAGTAGTGCTAATGTTGCTGGATCAAGGACCACACTGTGAGAGGCAGAAGTAGAGACAACTTTTATAGATACTTACTGTAAAAAGGAGCAGTCATTAATGCATGATGCATGATTAAGTGTTATGTAACATGGATAATCTTAGATGATGTGCATGAAAGGAGCAAATCTGGGCTTAGTGGATAAAGGCTCTGTTGTCAAGCCCGATGCTCTCAGTTGGGTACTTGGGACCCACATGGTGGAAGGAGAGACCTGGTAACCTGAAAGTTGTTCTCAGACCTTCACATGCACACTGTGTTGTGTGCACACCCATATATACAACGTAATCAATGTAATTAAGAATTATTGTAGTAATGAGAGGAGCGGGCCGCGTTCCTGGTGCCTGGCTAGCTTAAGCCCCAAAATAACCACACGGAAATTGTATTAATTAAGTTACTGTCTGGCCCATTATATCTAGCCTCCTCTTGGCCAACTCTCACTCTTGATCTAACCCATTTCTATTAATGTGTGTTCACCACGAGGTCGTGGCTTACCGGGAAAGCTTCTAACCAGCGTCAGTCTCAGGCAGGAGAACCATGGCATCTGCCACAATACCTTCTTCCCAGCATTCTGTTCTGTCTACTCCGCCTACCTGATTTCTGCCCTATCAAAAGGCCAAGGCAGTTTTCTTTATTCACCAATGAAAGCAACACAAATACAGAAGAACCTCCTACACCAAATTATTAATGAAAATAGTGTTAATTACATTTGTTTGGGGAATGTCTTTACTATTTGTTCATAATCTAAGTAATTTTTTTTTCTGGTAACACATGAGCTCAGTTAATTGTGTTCCGTATGTTTATTTGCTTTTTTCTGTGCAGAGGATACATGGTAATGGGTGACTCTTTCAACACTTCCTTATTCAAGCAGACTTTTCAAAGAGTCTTCACCAAAGATATACATGGACAATTTAAAATGGGCTTTGGTGGCACACTAGAAATAAAGGTAAGAACCCAAACTTGACATTGTGATGTTTATCAAGTGAGAACCTAGTAGGCTTAATGGTAACTTTAAAATATTAGTCAAATTCAGATGTAATTTAAAAATAATGGTTACTTTGAACCTTGAATTAGAGATTTTGTTTCCCAGAAAAAGATGTCATTAAGAATATGAGACTGGGATCATTCCTAATAATGGTTAGAAAAGTAGGTAAAGTGAGTAAAGTTTCTTATATTGGGTATTTTTGTTTTTTAGAGAAAAGGGCTCATCCAGTTTGTCTTCTAACTTTGATCCTCCTGCCTCAACTTTCTAGGTTGTTCTACTATGCCTGGCACTAAACATTATATGTATATTTTATACTAAATTTATATGTTAGTTTTTGTTTGTTTGTCTTATTTTTTAAGATGGGTTTTCTCTTTGTAGCCCTGAATGTCCTAGAACTCACTTTGTAGATCAGACTGCCTCAAATGCAGAGATTCTCCTGCCTCTGTCTCTTGAGTGCTAGGATTAAAGGCATGCAACACCATGCCCAGCATATGTTAGTTTTTGTTTGTTTGTTTTTATGTGTGTATTTTTTTTTTTGGTAGAGTTTCTCTGTGTAGCCCTGGCTCTCCTGGAACTTGCTCTGTAGACCATGAGGGCCTTAAACTCAGAGATCTGATTCACCTATCTCTGCCTCCCAAGTTCTGGGATTAAAGACATGTACCATCACTGTCCAGCTGTGTGTTAGTTTTTATAATGGCAGAGGAAATTATTTTTTAGTTTTGTGGTTAGTGTTGGCTGAACATGAAATTCCATCATGAATTTCAAATTTTGACTTAAAACGTGTAAAGCTTTGTGTGAATTATATGGATATTGTAAAAACACTGACTTTGAATTTTCAATAAATGTTTCTTATTGACATTATCTTATTGAATGCTTACCATGTAATCAGTATGATGGTAGGAAATTGTAGAGATATGATTGGATCTGTAAGGTAGAAGTTTTTGATGTAGGAGGCCCTTCTGTATGCTGTGAATAATATTTTATTGCCATTGATTAATAAAGAAGCTAATTTGGGGGCTGGAGAGATGGCTCAGAGGTTAAGAGCACTGACTGCTCTTCCAGAGGTCCTGAGTTCAATTCCCAGCAACCACATGGTGGCTCACAGCCATCTATAATGAGATCTGGTGCCCTCTTCTGGCATGCAAGCATACATGGAAGGAATGTTGTATACATAATAAATAAATAAATCTTAAAAAAAAAGAAACTAATTTGGCCAATAGCCCAGCAGAATATAGCCAGGTGGGGAAATCTAAGCAAAGATACAGGGAAAAAGAAGGTGGAGTCTGGGAGATGCCAGCAGGTGCAGGAGAAGCAAGATGTGAGAGAGCAAGCGTTGTGGTAGAATATAGACTAATAGAAATGGGTTAATTTAAGTTGTAAGAGCTAGTTAATAATAAGCCTGAGCTAATAGGCCAAACAGTTTGTAATTAATATTAAGCCTCAGAGTGGTAATTTGGGAATTGGTGGGTGGGAGAGAAACCTTTAGTTACAGGTCTTGTTATTAGGGAAACTTCATCTTGAGAGAGAGATATAAATCTAATATAGATGATCAAATGAACTAGCAGTAGAAAACAAAGTGGTGTAGTTTAGGAAGAGAAGCGAGAGTTGGGTATAGTGGTGCACACCTTTAATCGCAGGACTCAGGAGGCAGAGGCAGGTGGATCTCTCAGTTCAAGGCCAGCCTGGTCTACAAAGCACAGCCAGGGCTAACAGAGAAAGCTTGTGTCTCAAAAATTAAAACAAAACAGCAGGGGAGTGTGGCTTTTATTAATTTCTGAAACATGAGAGGAAAATGAATTTTGTTCAGTAGCCCAATGAGAGGGGAGTTGTGAAGGTGAGCATCAACATGAGATGTTTGAGAAGAATGTCTTGTGAGAGTGGATGGTTTCTGCTGAAATATAAGAACCATAGTATTAATTATGTGAGCTGCTTGTAGATTGGAGATGCGTATGTCTGTTGAGGTCTAATGAGAAACCTCGTTTCACTTGTATAGCTTGGCTGCCCTGAAACTCACTATGTTTGCCAGGTTGTCTTTAAATTCATAGAGATCCACTTGACTCTGTGTCCCAGTGTTAGAATTCCATGCCCAGCAAAGTAGATTTTTTTTTTCCAGTGCTGGGAATTGAACCTAAGGACCTTTTCAATGCTAAGCTAGTACTCTGTCACTGAGCTACAGTCCCAGCCTTTTCTAATTTTTTATTTGCAAGACAACATAGTAGCTTAAATTTGATAGCAGGAGAAACTGAAAAGAGACCGGTCTTGGAGCTGGAGAGATGGCTCAGTGGTTAAGTGCACTGGCTGCTTTTCCTGAGGACTCAGATATGATTCTCAGCATAAATAATCAATCTCATAACTTCCTGTAACTCTAGTTTCTAGCCATCCAATGCCTTCTTCTTGTCTCTGTGGACACTAGGCGTGCTTGTGGTGCACAGACATACATGCAGGCAAAATGTTCCCACACATAAGATATTTAAAAAAAGAGAGATCAATCTTAAAGACAGTTTTCTGTGTAGAAGTACTAGATAAGCCTAGGGTTTTTATGTAAGTAATTTGAATTTAGGGTATGGCATGACTTTGAAGTTAGGGTCAGGTTCCCAAATGGAGTTCTTCTACGGCTGGTGGAAATAGAAGACGAGAATTAAATTAGAGCTTAATGACTAATTATTTTTAATTTTAGCATATTTTCATTGTCTTGTTTTTGAGACAGAGTTTTCTATGTAACTGTGGCTGTCCTGGAACTTGCTATATAGACCAGACTGGCCTCAACCTCACATAGATCTGCCTGTCTTTGTCTCCAGGTGCTGGAATTAAAGGTGCGCTCCACCGTACCTGGCTCTTCACTGACTTTTGAGATTTAAATATGGAAGAATGTCTTATATTTTTAAACACTTATAAACATCTGAATTTATTAAAAAATTTACTATATTTTGTGTACCTGTGTGTGTGTGTGTGTGTGTGTGTGCGTGCGTGTGTGCGTGTGCATATGCACATGCTGTGTTGCTTGTATGGAGGTCGGAGGGCAACTTAGAAGAGTTGGTTCTTTCTTTCTACCATGTAGTCCCTGGAATTCAAATTCAGATGGTCAGGCTTGGTGGAAAGTACCTTTATCCATTAAAGCTGTCTTTCGAGCCCTGGCTTTACTTTTGAGGGAACCAAATGTACCATGTTCTTATTTACAGACCTCAAGGGAAATAAAGATTTCAGGAGCTATTGGACCCTGTGTGTCTCTTAACTCTAAAGGACCTTGCGTATCTGAAAATGTAAGTAATGTTTGTCTTAAAAAATACAGGCAATTTCTAGGCTAGCAGAACAGATCCATCATGGAAGCTCCTAATTTTCCTTTTAAATTGTTGTGTGGTTGAGTTTCCATTGCACTTCCATGTGTAGTTGCTGTTTCCCATGCACTGCCGCCAGTGCTCTATTTTATGTGGCTAAGCTACTCCTTGTCTTAGTGTGCTCTTAAATGAATTCTCACGACCTGGAAATTTTTAGGTTTCTGAACGCCAGAATTAATTTCAAGTGGTTTTTGTCATCAGAATTAGCAACAGAGCAATCAAATCAGAGAGATTTAAGTTTCAACTCCTTTCTTTTTCTCTGCCTGTTGAGAGACTATAATGCATTTCAAAATTACAGTCATGTAGCTGTAGATAGGATGATAAGACAACACAAATTAGATAATCAGCTTTTGAAAATAACAAAGCAAAAAAAATCAGTTTATATGATAAACATTTGTGTCTAAATTTTCTTGACATTTAGAATGCTTATAATCCTGGTGCAGAGGACCTAGTCATATATGCGTATATATAGAATCCCTTTACACAAATAGGAAGGTTGGGTAGAAAGATAATGTTACTGATTAATCCTTCATTAAATAGTGTATGCTTCAAAATACCTTGTATTCTTTTAATTTACTCAGCAAACCTTTTAATGATCTTAATGTTTTTGTCATGTAAAAGTTGTTTACTTGTATTTAATTATGTGTTTGTGATATGGCGTTTAAATTTTTTAAGTTTTTAACACTTATTGAATAAATCTGAAAGCTGTGTGTTTTTCTTACTGGAGGCTTATCTCTGCTTTTCTTCCTCCTATAAATTGGTAAATCATGTTCTTTAGCTTTCAAGCACCTTGTGTTTTATTTTTATAGGAGATTGGAACAGGTGGCACTTGTCAGTGGAAGATATGTGGGCTCAGTCCCACTACAACCTTAGCCATGTATTTTGAAGTTGTTAACCAGGTATGACTGTCTACATTTTTTTAAAAAATAGGTTTTTGGTATTTTGAGACAGAGCATGTAGCTCTCGTTCTCTGGAACTCACTATGTAGACCAGGCTGACCTTGAATTCATAGAGATCTGCCTGTCTCTGCCTCCCAAGTGCTGGGATTAAAAGTGTGTGCCACCATGTCTGGCTGCTTTTTAATACTGGAAGGTAAACAAGTACTAAACTAAGACACTGAATCTTTCATATAAATTGAAGGATTTATTTCCTAGTTCTGTGAACCATGTCATTGGTATTTTGATAGATTGGCAATGGATCTGTAGGTTGAATTGGGTAGTGTGGACATTTTAAAAATACTGATATTTCCTGTCCATGAACAAAGATATCTTTCCATTTGTTTATGTTTTTGTTTAATTTCTTTAATCATTGTTTGGATTTATTTATAGGTATTTTTTCACTTTATAAATGGGATTATTTCCTCCCACTCTATCTTCTTTCCTTCCTTACCTCAGCAATGCTGGGGATTTAACCAAGTTTCTCCCCCTTCGACTAAGTCTTTATTCTTGCTAGGTAGCTAGGTAGATTTTCCACCATTGAATTCTCTATGCCTAGTGTTGATTTCCATTTCAGAGAATTTGGTATAGGTGTATGACAATGTGACTGATTTTTTTTTTTTAAAGACAGTCTTAGGTAGCCAGGCTGCCTTGAATTCCCTGCGTAGGTGATGATGGCTTTAAACTTCTGGTCCTCTGTCTCTCAAGTGCAGGGATTACAGGCATGTTGACACATGCCTGTTCTTTTAAAAACAATTATTTTAAAATTATGTATATGTGTGGGGGTTATGTGCCTATGTGTGCAAGAGCCCACAGAAGCCAGAGACATCATATTTCTTGGAGCCATAGTTATAGGTGGTTGTAGGTCATCTAGTCTGAGTTCTGAAACCAAACTTGAGTCCTGTCTTTGCAAGAGAAGTATTCACTTTTTTTGTTTTGTTTTGTTTTGTTTTTTGAGACAGAGTTTCTTTGTGTAACAGCCCTGGCTGTTCCAGAACTCTCTTTATAGACCATCCTGGCTGGGAACTCGCAGAGATCAGCCTGCCTCTGCCTCCTGAATGCTGGGATTAAAGGTGTGTACCAACACTGTCTGGCCAGTATTCACTCTTTTTATTTTTCTCAATCAAAGTAAAATTTATTACCTCCTGGTGCCAGCTTATTGTAATAAGGTAATCTTTCTTTTTATTTAACTAATTTATTTTACATACTGACCACATCCTCCTCTCTCTCCTCTCCTCCCATCCCTTCTCTATATTTGCTAAGAAAGGGCCAGGTCTCATCAGCAAAGCATGGCATATCAAGCTGCTTTAAGGCCAAGCACTTTCCCCTGTATTCAGTCTGGGCAAGGCAATCCAGCATGAGGAATAGGTTCGCAAGAGCCAGTCAAAGCACCATGGACAGCCCCTGCTCCTACTGCTAGGAGTCCCACAAATAGACTAAGCTACTTATCTTTCACATATATGCAGAGGGCCTAGGTCCATCCCATGTAGGCTCTCTGGTTGTTGTTTCAGATTCTGTGAGTTCCCATGAGACAGGCTAGCCGTTTCCAAAGAGGCTAGGTAACAAGGAGGGCTCAAGGGGGGAAACATGGATCTCTGTGGGAAGGGGAAATAGAGGAGGGGGTGGGTGGGCATGGGAAACTGAGGGTTTGGGTTGGGGGATAGGCGGAGGGGAAGAGTGCTGAGAGATGACTGGAAAGCAGGGTAGAAATCTGATGCTCTTAATTGCTGAGGCAGCTCATTAGCCCCTGGACTTTCCATGCCCTAGAATGATTTTATTTTTAGTGCTAGAGAAGATGTAGTCGTTGATACTGTGACATCACCATCGTAAATTTTTCTTTTTGTTCCTAGTAGATTTTAGATTTTATTCTTGCTTCTTTATTTTTATACAGCATAATGCTCCAATTCCTCAAGGAGGACGAGGTGCAGTCCAATTTGTGACCCAGTATCAGCACTCAAGTGGGCAGAGGCGTATCCGAGTGACCACGATTGCTAGGAAGTAAGTTTTTTAAATTTAATTTTAATTTTTTTATTAGAGGATTATAGGTCATACTCTCAAGCTGGGTTTCTTATTTGAGTAACGTTTATGACTAGAAACTAAACATGTATGATTAAGGGTTTATTTGTGATTTATTTCTTTCCAACCTAGCTTATTTTGTAGAATAGTACAATAGCAGTTTTTAAGCAATACTCCTCAGGGTTGGGAAGATAGCCCAGTTGGTAAAATGCTTGCCTTGCAAGCTTGAAGACCTGAGATGGGTCCCCAGAACCCATGGAGAAAAAGCTGGATGTGGTGGACTTGTGTAATCCCAGCTCTGGAAGACAGAGACAGATGCATTGTTGGGACTCACTCGCTTGCTAGTCTAGTCTGTTTGGTGACCTCTAGGCCAGTGAGAAATCCTGTCTCAAAATACAAGGTGCCTGGCTTCTGAGGACGACACCTCAGGGAGATACTTCCCTGCCTTCCATATCTAAATGCACAAATGTATAACCACACATGCACACAGAAGTTCTCCTGAGTCACACACTTAAAAGTGTGTTTATTATGACCAGGTATGGTGGCACACACTTGTAATCCCAGCACTTGGGAGGTAGAGGCAGGAGGATCAGGAGATCCAGGTCATTCTGATGGAGTTAAGCCAGCCTGGCATACGTGAAATTTTCTCAAAAAAGCAAACAAACAAAGGGCTGAAGGAATGGCTTAGTAGATAAGAGCACTTGCTGCTGTGGAGAAGACCCAAATTCAGTTCCTAGCATCTATGTCAGGTAGCTAACAACTGCCTGTAACTGGTTTCGGGTGATCCACTGTCCTCTTATGACAGGTACCCACCCACACATATACAGACACATTTACATATACACTCTCCTAAATAATAATTAGTAACAACAGCAAAATAGAAATAGATAAGTAAACAACTTTATTTACATTATCTCCATGGGGACAATCAAATGTTGTTATTTAGTAGCGACATAAACACACGCGCGCGCACACACACACACACACACACGTATGTACCTCTGCAAGTACCCACCCACACATATACAGACACATTTACATATACACTCTCCTAAATAATAATTAGTAACAACAGCAAAATAGAAATAGATAAGTAAATAAATTTATTTACATTATCTCCATGGGGACAATCAAATGTTATTTAGTAGTGACATAAACACGCGTACACACACACACACACACACGTATGTATGTATGTATATGTGTATGTGTACATGAATACTTTTATGCATATATATAATGTATAATATATACTTAATAATAATAATGACATTTCAGCTGATGGTTGGGTCCATATCTGTAATTTTTCCATGTGTTATTAACACTCTAATTTATTTATTGTACAATCATGCAGTTTCTGCTTTGTGGATTAGGCACTGTTAAGGGCTTGTTCCACTTTGATGGTGTGGGGTAGACTGTTTTTCTTTCTTTTTTTTTTCTGAAACAAACTGTTTTTATTTTTTTTCCATGATATTTATTGAGCTCTACATTTTTCTCTACTCCCCTCCCTGCCATTCCCCTCCCTCCTTCAGTCCTCCCGCAAGGTCCCCATGCTCCCAATTTACTCAGGAGATCTTGTCTTTTTATACTTTCTACTTCCCATGTAGATTAGATCTATATAAGTCTCTCTTAGTGTCCATATTGTTGTCTAAGTTCTCTGGGATTGTGGTTTGTAGGCTGGCTTACTTTGCTTTATGTTTAAAAACCACCTATGAGTGAGTACATGTGATAATTGTCTTTCTGTGTCTGGGTTACCTCACTTAAAATAATGCTTTCTAGTTCCATCAATTTTCCTGCAAAATTCAAGCTGTCGTTATTTTTTTCTGCTGTGGAGTACTCCATTGTGTAAATGTACCACATTTTTTTTATCCATTCTTCGATCGAGGGGCATTTAGGTTGTTTCCAGTTTCTGGCTATGACAAACAAAGCTGCTATGAACATAGTTGAGCACATGTCCTTGTGGCACAATTGAGCATCCTTTGGATCTATACCCAAAAGTGGTATTGCTGGGTCTTGAGGAAGGTTGTTTCCTAATTTTCTGAGAAATCGCCACACTGACATCCATAGGGGTTGTACCAGCTTGCATTCCCACCAGCAATGCAGAAGTGTTCCCTTTTCCCCACAACCTCTCCAGCATAAGTTGTCATCTGTGTTTTTGATCTTGGCCATTCTTACAGGTATAAGATGGAATCTCAGAGTTGTTTTGATTTGCATTTCTCTGATGACTAAGGATGTTGAACATTTTCTTAAGTGTCTTTCAGCCATTTTAGATTCCTCTGTTGAAAGTTCTCTATTTAGGTCTGTACTCCATTTTTTTTATTGGATTATGTGTTCTTTTGGTGTCCAATTTCTTGAGTTCTTTGTATATTTTGGAGATCAGACCTCTGTCTGATGTGGGGTTAGTGAAAATCTTTTCCCATTCTGTAGGCCGTCTTGTTGACCGTGTCCTTTGTTTACAGAAGCTTTTCGGTTTCAGGAGGTCCCATTTATTAATTGTTTCTCTCAGTGTCTGTGCTGTTGGGGTTCTATTTAGGAAGTGGTTCCCTGTGCCAATGTGTTCAAGTGTACTTCCCACTTTCTCTTCTATAAGGTTCAGTGTGGCTGGTTTTATGTTGAGGTCTTTGATCCATTTGGACTTGAGTTTTGTGCATGGTGATAGATATGGATCTATTTTCATTCTTCTACATGTTGATATCCAATTATGCCAGCACCACTTGTTGAATATGCTTTCTTTTTTCCATTTGATATTTTTTGCTTATTTATCAAATATCAGGTGTTTGAAGGTGTGTGGATTGATATCTGGGTCTTCTATTCGGTTTCATTGGTCCTTCTGGTAGACTGTTTTTCAAACTGTGTTGAAGGATTAGTTATAATCTTTCCTCCCATCCTTTGGAATGAATGCTTTTACTAAGTACAATAAAAGTGAGTTACTATGAAAAAAATTTAAAGACTACTCAAAACACATGTTCTCATTTTTTATTGGTTCGTCAGGCATAAAATTACCTAACATACACACAAATACACATGTGGTTACTTGCTAACATTATTCCATTATCGACCTATTTTATTTTCAGGAGAAATGTTACCTTTATAATTCAGTTTAAAGCATCTAAATCTCATGGTTCTCTAAGGTGGAAAAGTACTGATTTAAACAGCTTTATTATTCTTTGAGTTTATCTTATAAATTAAAGTTAAATATTAAGCTATAAATATCATAAACACCAAGTATTAAAATTAAATTAAACTAGCCCTATTTTTTTCTGTTTCTTATTAATATTTCACTAGACTGAGATAATTTATTTTTATTATTATCTGAAAAGCATTTTAGAATTGCTGAATGAAAGAAAATTAAAAATAGAAGAAGAGGCTTATCTTAGTCTACTTAGTGTTCTACTGCTGTGATGAGACAACATTAGCACCGCAATTCTTGTACGGAAAGTATTTCATTGGAGTTGGCTTACAGGTTCAGAGGTGTAGTCCATTGTCAGTATGGCGGGAAACATGGCAACATGCAAGGAGACATGGTGCTGGAAAAGTGCCTGGGAGTTCTACATCCAGAGCAACAGGCAATATGAAGCAAAAGGTACTGGGACCGTCCTGGGCTTTTGAAATCTCAAAGCCCGTCTCCCAATGACTCATCCTCAAACAAAGTCACAGGTACTCCAACAAGGCCACACTTCCTACTCCCTCTCAAGTAGTGCCCCTCCCTGTTGACCAGTCCTTGAAATATATGAACCTATGGGGCCATCCTTATTCAAACCACCACAGGGCTGGAGTCATGACTCAGTACCTATGAATGCTTGCCAGGACTATCGTTTGGTTCCCAGTACCACCCAGGTTGGACAGTTCACAGCCACTTATAACTCCAGCTCCTGGAGACCTGACACCCCATTCTGGCCCCTGTAGACATCTGTACTCATGTGTACATACATACATACAGATATATGCTCATACACGTAAATAAAAGTAAAATTTAAAATAAAGGTCAGAGGAAAGTTAAATATATCACTATAAAATAAATTGCATGTAAAATAAATGTAATGTATGAAGTAGGGCCTAGGTCAGTGGGTATAATCCTTGCCCATACATGAGTTTGATCACGAACACATGTAAAAATGCTAGGCATGGTACTGTGCTTGTAATCCTAGCATGGAAGTGTGGGGTCAGAGACAGGGGTATCCATATAGCTTGGAGATAGATGGTCTAGGCTAATACTGTCTCAAAGGAGATGGATGGTGTTCTTGAAGATGGAATCTGGGGTTATCCTCTGGTCTCCACAGGCATCTGGAGATACTTCACCTCACATGAGCATGCACAAGCATGACAGCTCACACACAAGAAGGACACAAAGGATGGCCAGTCTTGCTTAAAGTGAGATACTTTGCAACTAAGATCAGCAGAAGTATTAAAAAAACAAAAACAAAAATTGTGTCTTTGAAATATTACAAATAAGAACTAATACTGTTTCTGTCCAGAGAAAGTTTGACTGGCTCCCATTTCTTGAACATGTGACTTTACTTGGGAAGCAGAGGCAGGAAGATCTATTTCTGTGAGTTTGAGGCCACCTTGGGCTATGTGGTGGATGACCCCTAAAGGGAGTGGCACTAATAGGAGGTGTGGCCTTGTTGGAGGAAGTGTGTCACTGTGGGGCGGGCTTTGGATCTCTTTTGCTCAAGCTTCCCTCAGTGTGACTCAGCTGACTTCCTGTTGCCTGCAAGATGTAGCACTCTCAGCTCCAGCACCACGTCTGCCTGCACGCCGCTTAGCTCCCCATCATGATGACAGTGGACTGACCTTCTAAAACTGTAAGCGAGCCCCCTCAATTAAATATTTTTCTTATAAGAGTTGCCATGGTCATGGTGCCTTTTACAGCAATGAAAACCTTAAGTAAGAGAGGCTACATAGTACATACAGCCAGGCCTACACAGTAATATATTATTTATAAAACCAACCCCTCGGACTGAAATTCTCACTTTAAGTTTTTAAAATAATTTTTTCCTGCATTTGTGTATGTGTGTGTGTGTGTGTGTGTGTGTGTGTGTGTGTGTGCAGAGGTGCATTTCATTCATGTGTGATCATGTGGTCGCCAGAGTCAGCATCACTTTCCATCTTAGTGCCTGGTACAAAACATCTCTTCCTGCACCCTGAGCTTGCTGTTTGCTCTAGACTGGTGACCAACAAGCCCAGGGATCTGCCTGTCTGTGCTTTCCTAGCGCTATGTTTCAGCCATCCCTCTGCATCAAGCTCTTTACATGGGTACTGGGGATTGGAATTCAGATCTTTATGCTTACATAGCAAACACTTTATCCACTGAGCCATTTCCCAGCCCAACCCATTACTTCATTAGCATATGTTATTTGTACAGAGTGCTGGGTTTCACTATGACCTAGTGTACTTTGGGTATGTCTTCCTTCTTGTTGCCCTTTCTTCTTCTCCCTTCTCACAATCCCTTCCACATCTGTGATAGTTCTGCTTTTACCACCATGTGTCATTCCCTACCCCTGTAAATTCCATGTATGGAAGGAAATGCAATGTTTGTCTTTATGAGTTTGACTTATTTTGATTAACATGATGGCTCTCTAGTTATCCGTTTTCCTGGTGTACTTTTGTTCTCCTTTACAGTGTAATAAACTCTGTAGTGAGTGTATCTAAGGCCGTATTTTCTATCCCTTCCTCCTTTTCCCCTTTTCCTATGTAGCTCAGGCTGGTCTGAAGTTTGCAGTGATTCTCTCTTTTTAGGCTCTGTGTAGGTCTGACTGTAGATCAGGCTGATTAGAGGCATGCACCACTAAGCCCAGCCTGCCTCAGCTTCTTATGTTCTGGAATCATTGGCCTTTACCACTGTGCTCAGGGTGACATTTTCTTTTTCCATCATTCATTAATGGGTGCCCAAGTTGGTTATGTAATGTGAGTATTCACACATGCTATTTCATTAAAAAGGATCTTGATTTGTGTATGTATGTGTGGACATGTGCAGGTCACTCTTTGCAGGTAGAGGTCAGAGGACAGCTCTAAGGAGTAAGATTTCTCCTGCCACGCTATGAGATCTGGTACTTGAACTCAGGTTGTAGGTCTTTGTGCTAGTGTGTTTACCCACTGAGCCATCCTCCTGACCCATACATAGTCTGTTATCTTTACTATAAAAATCTTGATGTCTTATTTATTTATTTATTATGTAGACAGTGTTCTGGCATGTATGCCCACACATCAGAAGAGGGCACTAAATCTTGTTATAGATGGTTGTTATAGATGGTTATAGATGGTTCCTGAGTAGGAATTGAACTCAGGACCTCTGGAAGAGCAATCAGTGCTCTTAACCTCTGAGCCATCTCTCCAGCCCCAAATCATGATGCCTTAAAGAATATGTTTGGAACTTCTGCATTGCTGGTGGGAATGCAAGTTGGTACAACCCCTTTGGATGTCAGTGTGGCGATTTCTTTTTCTTTTTCTTTCTTTCTTTCTTTCTTTTTTTTTTTTTTTTTTGATTTTTCGAGATAGGGTTTCTCTGTAGCTTGGAGCCTGTCCTGGAACTAGCTCTTGTAGGCCAGGCTGGCCTTGAACTCACAGAAATCCACCTGCTTCTGCCTCCTGAGTGCTGGGATTAAAGGCGTGTGCCACCGGCGCCCGGCTCAGTGTGGCAATTTCTCAGAAAATTAGGAAACAATCTTGCTCAAGACCTGGTAATATCACTTTTGGGTATATATCCAAAGGATGCTCAATCATGCCACAAGGACATGTGCTCAATTATGTTCATAGCAGCTTTGTTTGTCATAGCCAGAACCTGGAAACAACCTAAATGCCTCTCGACTGAAGAATGGATAAGGAAAATGTAGTACATTTACACAATGGAGTACTACACAGCAGAAAAAAATAACGACAGCTTGAATTTTGCAGGAAAATGGATGGAGCTAGAAAACATTATTTCGAGTGAGGTAACCCAGACACAGAAAGACAATTATCACATGTACTCACTCATAGGTGGTTTTTAAACATAAAGCAAAGTAAGCCAGCCTACAAACCACAATCCCAGAGAACTTAGACAACAATGTGGACACTAAGAGAGACTTACATAGATATAATCCACAAGGGAAGTAGAAAGTATAAAAAGACAAGATCTCCTGAGTAAATTGGGAGCATGGGGGAGGGTTAAAGAGGGGAGGGGAGTGGCAGGGAGGGAAGCAGAGAAAAATGTAGAGCTCAATAAAAAAATCAATAAAAGAAAAGACTGCGGTGGTTTGAAGGAGAATGGCCCCCACAGGTTTATACATTTGAAAAAAAAAAGAATATGTTTGGAGATGTTCCTTTAGAGTTAGTTTAGAAAATATTTTAAGGTTTGGTTTTATTTTTAGGAAAATCAATGTAATGAACAGCTAGTTGTGATGTTTTAGTAATGCTAATTAATCTGTGTAGTATTATAATCTTGAAATATCAAAGAGGCGTTCTATATTCTCTAAGTATAGCTCTGTGTGGTAGCCAACTGTGGTATTTTATAATTCGTTTATACTTCTGTGCTTTCTTATTTCTTTAGCTGGGCAGATGCTCAAACTCAAATCCAAAACATTGCTGCATCTTTTGACCAGGAAGCAGCTGCCATTCTCATGGCCCGGCTGGCAATATACAGAGCAGAAACAGAGGAAGGGCCAGATGTGCTTAGATGGCTGGACAGACAGCTCATTCGCCTGGTAAGAAGCAGACATGTACTTTTCTCAGCTTGTCAGCTTTCATTTGTAGTGAATGTCCTTTAAAGCACTTACAGTGGGTGGGGAGAACTGTAGAAGAATTCTTTAAAGGACTGGACCTAGTGGTAAAGAGCAGTGTTCTACTCACTTCTGTCAAAGTGAATGGCAAATATGCTACCATTACTTTGGCTGGTGTGAAGTTAGTTTAGAAATTAATTTTATATCATTAATTCTAAGGATTTTGTTTTGAGACAGGGTCTCTGTGTGTAGCCTTGACTGGTCTGGAGCTTGCTATCAAGTTTGTTGTGTATGATATTAGTCTTTATTCTTTCTTTTATTTTCTGCTTTAATTTCAGTGGAATATCACTATGTAGGCTGGCCTAAAATGTACTCTCTCGGATTATTAGCTTAATCAGTTCTTAACATTTAATTTTTAATTTGTAAACTCTGCCCTGTTCTTTTTTTTTTTTAATTCTCTCATCAACTTAAACACATGGTTGAGAATTCTGTTAGCAACCGAGACCAGTGCCTTTTACCTGTCTGTCAGGTATCACGGGTAAACTTGTTTAGGTTAGCTATTGTGCAGTATTGTCTAGATTTCTCCAACCTAAGAGTACCCCTTTTCTCCCACCTCCTCTTTGTGAAGAAAGCAGTGTTGTGATAGTAAATATGTCTTTTCAAGTGAGCTTCAACCTTGTACAGCCCACCAACGATGGAACACTGCCAATACAAATGCTGGCACAGGTCCTCCATGGGTCTTTGATCTTATTTGTGCTTCTTTAAAACAACAGAATGTATTTGTAGCAGAAAAGTTTTCTTGACCATCACTAGATCCACATACATTCCTGAGCCTCCAGCCAGGATAAAAGCTATTTCCAGTTTATTGCACAGCCCTCCTAACATCATGTGACATGTAGCCAGCGCTTTGACTCAGTGCACTGTTTTTTGTTTTTTTTTTTTCTTTTTTTTTTTTTCTTTTTTTTTTATTTTTTATTATTTTTTTTTCCATACATTGTTTTGTTTTATTTTTTCCATTCAAGAACATAATTAAAGATGAAAAAAAAATTTTTTCCTTTCTTCCCCTTCTCCCGGTCCCCTCCCACTACCCCCCACCCCTCCTCCCTCCCCCTTCTTCCCTGAAAGAGGGCATGGTGCCCTGCCCTGTTGGAAGTCCAAGGCCCACCCCCATCCCTCCTGGCCTAGGAAGGAGTGCATTCAAAAAGACTCGGTTCTCAAAAAGTTAATACATGCAGAAGAGATAGGTCCTGGTGTCATTGTTTGTGGGTTCTCCATCTGCCAACTTTCGCC